>DWLR01001706.1:0-17319 GCA_018246295.1 Papilio alexanor hazarajatica
GTGCGCGACCTACATACGACGCGCGATAACGCAGGATGTCACAGTTTTCCTGCCCAATGGAACTGCGTTAGCGCATAACGCATGCGTTGATACTAACTTTAATACAACTACGCTTATTTGAAATTTAGTGATACGTAATGGTTAAAATATAATTCTATTTATACTCAAATAATTACTCTAATCCTAGAAAAGTAAATGAAAACGCAATCTTAAACGAAACAACGTTAAACTTAATAATGATATATTTAATAAATTTAATTTTCCTTATGCTGTCACTATTTTGCTGTGGCAATATTCCAGCGACTTATGGAACTTATTATCAACTAGCTGTTGCCCGCTACTTCGTCCGCGTGGAATTAAATATTTATGTATCTATTATATGTGAACATATATCTGCGTAAAAAAAATTCCGCGGAAACCGTACATTTTTCCAGGATAAAATCCTAAGTGATGCTCCAGACTATAATCTATATATGTGCCAAATTTTGTCCAGATCTGTTCAGCTGGTGTCAGCAGTAATTTTTGTTTGTAATAAATACTATCCTACATCCTTCCCAATATATATAATCTATACATAAATAATATAATAAAGTTTAATGATGATCGGTTAAGTAGATTTTACGAACCCTCTCCCCCTTTACCTCTTCAACCCTTTTTTCGCAGTATAATGTAGCATATTTCCTTTCCTAAGGTCAAATCTATGGTTTTACCAAATTTCCTCAAAATCGTTTTAGTGATTTAGGCGTAAAAGCGTAACAGACAGACAGACAAAGCTACTTTCGTATTTACAATATTAGTAGGGATTACGAAGAAAAAAGTAACTAACTTATACATTCAGTTATTTTTATAATTAAGTATTACCTAACCTTAATAAATAAAAAAATAAAATAAATAAACATTTTATAGCCAGAAAAAAAAACACAAACACAACCTAACAAAGTACATAACAAAAAAGAGCCAGTTATCTTAAATCACGCCCATTTTTGCCATCGACTAATAGATTTAAGGAATGAGCCCATAAAGAAATTTAAATGAAATTTAAGTTTCAGTTTAATCACTGCCAAAGTGTCACCTAAAATCTTAGGACGCCCTTAAAAGAAATGGACTCGATATTTGACCTTTAGAGCTAAGTGACGGTTCATATGTTGCATTATTATACAGTTGATTAAATAACTAATAAAATTTTACTTAAATCGGCACATACTTTTAGTGAGACGGGATTTTTTTTTACCCAATATGTGACAGACTTCTTAAAAGATTAAGATTACCCAAGGATACTTTATTATTTTTGGGTAGTAAAAAAGAACACATTTTGAAAATCCTGAGAACAGGTGTGAATATTAATTTTTAAATTTACCAAATCCTATTTTTTACTATTTTATGCCATTTAGCGACGTAACGAAGCAACATTGTAAAAAAATTTAAAGTTAAATTTTCACCCGCTTTGTAATAAACACGCAATCCCGTATAATCGAAGCGTCAAGCCTAAGTAGAACTATGATCAGTCCATTTGACAATATAGATCGAAGGTCAAATTACGTTGGCAATTTCAAAATGACTATTTTTAACTTTGTATTATCTTCGAAGCATTGTCATTTTATAGAATATCGTATATATCGTAAACTAAAGTTTCATCCCAATCAACTAATAGTCATAGCATTTTTTTCTGAAGAAATTTGTAACGTAACACTTTAAATTGATATAACTTTTTTTATTTAAGCACCGATTTAGATGCAATAAAAACTTAATCTAACGATTGAAGCTTATTACTACACATTGATAAAAACCGCAAAATCGGTTAAGCCCTTTCCGAGATTAGCACGAACATTGTAACAGACAAACAGACAAAAATTTTAAAAATCGTTGTTTAGAGTTCTGCAGTATTGGTAAATACAGGGGGGTATTAGTTTTGCTAATTTATTTTCCATGTACAGACACCAATCAGTTACGATTTTATTATATGTATAGATAGAAATGTAGGTGGGTCAATTTAAAATCTATATGTTTTATATACTTTGGCGAATAATATCTTACAATATTTGTAGGGTTTCGTTAGAAATAACGGTTTGAACTGTAATTTTTCTTACTAAAACTGACATTAGATATACCTATATCATAAGAAATAGATTAATTAAATTAAAACGCAATAACTTAAAACCTTAACAGCGATAAATAAATATTAGCTTTCTGCTAAACTGAGGATAGAACACCGTTGAAACCTTTAAACATCCTACAGGATAGCATTGCCTGCCGATATGATTTTCTGCGCAGTATTTCCTAATAGCCAAATATTCTGACCGACTGAACATTTTGTAAGTGAAATTTGACAGAAATGTCTCGATGTACGTATCCTTATCGATTTCGCAAGCGAGTCGACTCTCGCGTCGCGCAACTGGGTTACATGTATGTATCATAAATCATAATAATATTAACGAGTAGGTACACTTTGCAACGTCGTCATACTCTGCCTCGTCGCATCAAGTTATTGTAGTGATACCTTTATGTACAGATCTTTGCATTAATACTGTTTATATACTTGGCTTTTTATCATAGATTTGACTTTAGAATAATGGCGCTATTTTCTTAAAATCTCTTTAACAACAAAATCTCGACAATTTAATGCCATCTTTCAGTATCTATATTTTTTATTTGTAGTAATAATATGTCTCATCAAAAGGGTGATATTTTAAAGGTGAAAAACGACATACTTTTAAAATTAAACGTGTCACTTTATTAATTATTAATATATAATTATTTGATTATTTTTAAAGGTCTTATTCTCCGTAAGTCTTTGCCTAAGATTGTCAATTCATCTGAGAAGTAATGTTCTGGAGGAGTAAACTATTGATATTAATAAAAAAAAAATATTTGTTTCCGAATTGTAGCTGTAATTTGTTTACCGTGTCGTCAGTTTACAACGTTAAAGGGAAACGTTTGTGCGGCGTGTAATCCGAGCCGCATGAGTCAGGCGACGTCACGGCGCAGAACTAGCGAGCTGTAACTGACCTACATGAGGCGCGGCCGATGCACCCTCGCCCGACTACTCTATAACTGGATTACTATAAGGGTTGCTAACTTTAAATATTAACATTAGTATTTTTAAATTACTCTCCCGTAGCGACTGAATAGGTTAGCGCGAACTATTCACTAGATAAGAACGCTGTGTACTTTAAAATATTAATGGAAGGATGGGACTATGAAGCAATTAATTGTTTTAATATGCAGGGGTGACTACGAATGGTTAACTTCAGATGTGTGTGTTAAGTTTGTGTTAATATGGCGTGCTAATGCAATGCGTGCGAGAGAAAAAACATACGAATATTGTATGTACCATCGCAATATGTACCGCTAAGTGACAACCCTAGTTGAAATAAACTGCAGTTTCACGATCGTTACATTATCGTACTTTTCGCAGTGTCTAGGGAAAAACGACATGTGTCCGAGCCACTTCTAGTATTAGTTATAAACATTCTCTTTGTCGCTTAGACTTTTGATTTATTTTTATTCGAAAACTGAAATAAAATATGCTCTCTCGGCTAACTATGGCTAAATGACTACGGTTGTACCATAGTATTGTATAGTGTTATAGAATTATGGCCAATTTATGTAATTTTATTCCACTAGATGGCTGTTAAGGTTATGTACGGCTAGTGTGGTGTAGTGATGGAGTCAACAATATTTTATAGGACCTAAAAGAAAAATACCCCAAATCTCCAAGTTCCTTTATAAGTTGTTCGCATTATTTTATTTATAAAAATTACTCTATACTACAGTATAACACAATTTTAAGTAAGCATCATGGAATGTTGTAATTAGGAAATAATTTCGCTTACTTTATTTACATAACCTTAATAGCGACGTCCTTAATTATGTTCGAAGCGGTGAAAGGTTATGCTTATCAAGTACCACTATATTTTGAATCGTTGTCTTCGTGTGAATAAGATCAAATTGACGTCAATAAGCATTCAAATTAATTTGTATAAAAACCTATTATAATTTAACAAGATATTAAGCTTAATGATGTTCTGTTCTTAAAAACGAAAAGAAGACAATATTCATAACACAACATTGTTTTAGTATTCTATCTGTCATAATTGTGCTTTATTTCTTTTTTTAAATTTACTCGTATAACTACCAATATAAATGACTTCGGAACCCTGCAGACAGATGGATAACTATGATTGTGTAAGGATTTACAATAAAAAAACCCTTGGCGTCTTATTTCGATGCTCTTATTTACAGCTGAATGCAAAAATGAGTATTTCATAATGATCACAAAACTCTCGGCCTTTTTCTTTATCCTTCTTTTTTATTAATTGAATTTCGGGTCTCCTTACTTTACTACGTCAAGACAATCTGTCTGTCGACTACAAGTAAAAATAATAAAAGCTTATATTAAACATACCTTGATTCAACAGAATGTAGACTTTGAGACAGACGTACTCCTCCATGCGGAGTTGTATGCGGCGAAAGACGCAAGTGATCTGCGTCATCTTTTCTACCACGAGGCCAACGTCGAGCCGCAGCTGCTCCAGCGTGATGGGCCGCCCCATCAGCGACGTTAAGCAGTTCTGCAGCGTCCGTAAGTTGGCATTCACCTTCGAAAAGGAATAGAATTAGGCGAGATATTTTATATCGTAGTAAGTTGTGATATAATTTCGCAATTTTTCATTATTTTTCTATCTTTACTAACTCAGATTCGAATAAAAATTGGTATAATGGTATGACTACCATATGTAGCAAGAAATAATAGTAGTAGTTTGGTCTGATTATGATATTTTTGTGGTATTTATTTTGTTCAATACTTAGAATATGTACTGATTTCTTTATGTAACGGTGCACATGTAAGTAAGAAGGAAATGCACTAGACAATGAAACTAATCTTTGTGTAACTATCGCGGTTACGGCTAACTTTACGTAATACATGCAAGCGCTCGCTTGCGGGTTAACGCTTTTTTAACTGTCTGTTATTTTGAACCACGTTGGTAGAAATATAATGATAAGTTGTGCATAAATAAATGTAAACGTCCTTTGTAAATAGACATATAAAAAGCGTATATTTATTACAATTACGCGAATACTACACATTGAAATTACACACACTGAAATTTAACAGTGGTAGAGTCCGCAACAACATCTGTTGCATGAATGGCCCGCTCGACTGGTGAAATACCACGACCTCACAGAAGATAGGCGTAAAGTAGAAATATTCTGCTTTTTGTCTGATGAGTGTGGTGCCAGAGGCCTCATTTTAGTCCTCTTCCTATTGTCACCGTTTTCTAATAAGGAAAAGGTGGGAAGGGAAAGAGGATTTGACGGGGAAGAGGATAGATAGGAGAAGAAAATACAATTTTTCTGTATATTTTCCTCTGTTTGTTAAAAGTAGGCAACGCATCTGCAACACAGAAATACTTGTTGCAAATTCAGCGGGCAGATGCAGGTAGCGGTAACTTAGGTGACCGCTTGCTCGTTTGCCACCTACTTTTATAAAAAAGAGACCAGTCCCCCTCGTGACCATGCTGTAACGTACTCGAAACGTTGGGAATAAAACATTAAGTATATGCGATAAAAGCCGTAAAATTACTTTAATTTCAAAGAATTGAAGATTTAAGAAAGGTAGAAAAATTGATGTCTATTTTTTCTTTTTAATTTTCAAAGAACAGACTATTTGAAAAGCGAATGTGTTGCGATAAATCTCGATCTCTGTTAGAAACAAGTTCTATATATTGTGCGAGCGTCCGAGTGCAGTTGCCGGCGACTTTCTATCGGGATTATGCAAGGCCCGATGCAGATCACGTAACTACACTCTGGCGCATGTGGCGGAAGTCTTCGCGAATGTGACCCGCTAGTGCCTAGTTCTAGGGTTCAGTTCTTACATGTATGGCAATGTACCTAAGCTAACGTCTTAACACTGCGATATTTTGTAATATAATCTAGCAAGAGGTCAATTAATAACATGTTATAAAGAATTATTTGTGTAAAAATACTTGATATGTGACATCGTATATGAATGAAAACTTGTGCTAAGATTTACGTTCAGTCACGACTTACAGTATCTGGGGTTAATCTTTCTCATCTATTTTTTTAAACTATGTAACAAATCAAATACTTTAGTTAAATTATAAGAAGAAAATGAATGTGTTCTCACCTCTTGCATAAAATCGTGTTCGTGGTCCGTTGAAGGTGGTGCATGAGCAAGTTTGCCATGCATCGCTTGATATGCAGCGGTCGTTAACACTGAGATCTCGTGCCATTTCTCCATTAGTAGCTTTGAATGGATCTCCATCGGGATTTCCATTATGAACGGCAATTTCTTCGTCCAGGCGACCATTTTGTGGACGATAGAGTCACCAATCCTGCACAGCTTGTCGCCGATCTCGGATGTATCATGCAGTAGATCCGGCAGGTGGCGTACGGTGGCGATGTCTTCCATCGCGTCGCAGTCTATCAGCGCTCTGATCATGTGCAGCGCTCTCTCCAGAGGCACCGCTCGGTCTCGCGACGATGACACAGCGCTCTCCAACCTCGCTCTCAAGTGAACCACCTGCAGAAAATAAGTTGTTGGTGAAAAATTAACCGTATTCTTAAACTAAGATATATTTATCATCCTTTTGGAGCGACTTACCTCGCTAGGATTGGTCAGTGCAGTCTTAAGTATGGTCCCATTGACGAGGTGCGGTGGGATCGGTGGTATAGGGTCCTTAGGCTTCTCCGGTGGTGACGCCCTACTTGTTGACGTCGCTGCCTTAGCGTTAGCTTTTTTATGCTTCTTATATTTATACTTATACATATTGTACACTGCGCCGCTGTTACGGCCTCCCGGCATGCGGTCTTCTCGTACGGCTGTATTATAAAAAAAGTTTATTAGATAAATAAATTAATTGATTCTATTATTTTGGGTAAGAAGATACCAACCTTGTAAAACCATTCCCTGTTCAATACACTTTTTAAAGCGGCAATATTGGCATCTATTTCTTTGCGCCTTTGTGATTTCACAGCCTCCGTCAGCTACGCATGTATAAACCCGTCGATTTTGAACAGTCCGTTTGAAGAATCCTTTGCAACCTTCACATGTGATAATGCCATAGTGCAATCCTGTCGCTTTGTCCTCACATATCATACAAATCATAGGTTGTTCGTCTTCGTCCCGCTCGGTTTCGGGAGCGTACGCGCGCAACTCGGGCCGTGGAATCGAAAGGGAGCTAGCGCTCGCGATCGCCGACGTTCCTGACACACTGCCCGCCGACGGACTGAGATTTAGTGCATGCATCTGTTGGTTGGCCGGTAGTTGCGACACATCTCCTGCCCATAGTAGCTCCATGTTTAGCGGTGGTCCCCGAGGCCTCCTCAAATCACCTCCAAGATTAAGTAGTAGTCGGGCTGCCGATTCCTCAGTACAGGTGGCCGGATCGGGCGTGGGCGGCGTCGGCGTATGGGACGCACTTGCCGCTGGTTCATTAGTCGACGTCGGTGCCGGTAACGTCCAGAACATCGTTCGTACACCACCTGATTCACCCATGATAACAGCTGGTGAACCTCGCCATTGGGCGGGGCCTCTCGTTCCAGCCTTGGGCTCTAGAGGTTGCGGTGGGAAGTGACCCCCGATGAGCTCCGGTTTGACACCGTTGATGCACGCGGAGGGTGGCCAGTGGCCAGGTGAAAGCGATGAATGAGTGCTTGTCGGCGGTGGAGCCAGCGGCCTCGGCCTGCAGGACTGGGGGAGCTCTTGGGGCGTACCCTCTAGCTTTACGGATGAGACCTGGGACGGCGACGGCGTGTCCGGCTTGCCGCTAGTCGCTGAGCTCTCCACCTTTACGACGGAGGATGGCCCTTCAAACTTGATAACGGAGTAGGGCGGAGCGGAGCGGATGACAGTCGGGTGGCAGGCGGGAGAAGGCGTTGGCGAGCCCCCGCCGTCGAACACGGGCGGCGGGTGCGGCGGCGTGCTGCAGCCCGCATCCGCCATGCGCGGCGACGGCGGGCCAGGGTCCGGCGAAGACGTGCTGGTGTCGGCTGCAGACTCGCCTGCGGGCATACGGATTGCGATCAACGATAGTCACGGACGACCTTTCCTCCGCACGTACACGAAAAAGAGCACCGTGTACTTTAAGAAGCGACAAATAGAAACTAGGTGAAATGTCAACGACCGCGCGGCGTGCTTGCAGCGGGCGCGCGAGCGGCGAGGGCGCGCGGGGACGCGGCACTGCACTTCCCGCCGCCGCCGGCTAGATTAGCGGGTTGCGTCACGATGTGAGCGCCACCACGGCCCCGAACACAGAAAACTAATCTATCATCTACTGTATGAAAATAAAAATCAAATATGTAGATTAAAAGCGAAATTTTATTTGGATCAAAAAATATTAATAATTATTTTAATATATCGCTTTAATCATCTAGCTAAGTGAAATGAGGAAATATGAAAAGTATAGGAAAAATGCAGGAAGCGTCGGTGTGTTTCGCGGCAGAAAGCGCGAGATGCAGCGCGGCGCGCGTAGAGAAAGTGAAAGTGGCGCGCGCGCAGATGCGGCGCCCGGAAGCGTGCGCCTGCGCTCCGCCGCCACAAAGGGCTCTATCTACGTCACACAATCTAGTCTAATATTTTTTACAATTTAATTTTTAATCTCGTAGAAACAGATAAAGACAGATACACGTATAATTATTATTCTTTAAAACTAAAATAAATATCGTACCATAAATTATGCAATATTTCAAATGTTATACAACTGTGGGTTAAAATAGTAACAAAAATTAACAATTGGAAATTAACAACTTTACCGACTTTTTACTACTAAATCCATATGCGGCGTCGTAACCCTCGATTTTGAAGAGGATTACATAGCAAATCACAGCAGGTCCTTCGACAGTGAGAAGCTGCCGTAACCGACCGTCACGTAACTGTTCACCGTTTAATATTAATGGAAACCCTGAATAATATTCACATGCAAGAAAATAATGCGTAGTGGTGAGCCGATAGTAATATTTCGCGAGACCAAAGATATCGATAGATCCGGAGAACGTGAGTCGATTGTGAATTTTTCGCGGTTTTGTTTACGCGAGGAAAGCGAAGAAAGTTTTCCAGCGTGCAGCGCAGCGGGCGCGGCGTCGCAGGCGCGCAGTGAGCGCGACCTACCGCACGAGCGCGCGCCCCGCGCCACTTCCCGGTCTCCCTCCAGCCGGTATTAGGTCACCGCGTGCCGGCGACGGGCCGAGTGGCCGTGCAATGACGCCGCAACGCGTGCACCGCTCTCGCTTCGAGGACGATCTCTATTTCACTCCGCGTCCTTTGCCACATCACTGGTGGGGACCGATCTTTCTAGCCGCGTGATGCAATACGACCGAGGTCCTAGGTAGACACTATTTTAATTGTCTACGCCGCCGCCAGTCGACAAAAGATTTATAGTTTCTATTTCGTTATGTTTTATTTACTATTCCAATTGAAATAGGCACATACCAACAGATATATTCGAATTACGCACGCATTACGCATTAAAAAATTGTGTCTACGCATAAAAAAACAGACAACAATAAAGTTGATTACGTTATATGATATCCGCTTCGGTGAAAGAGAGGCGATCATTTTATCGGCGAGTGCATACTCGAAGGTCGCTAGCGGTCAGCGACACGGAGAAAAGTGGGTCACACCCCTGCGCGAGGAGGCGCGGCTCCTCGACGCCACGTGTACCTCCCTAAATGTACCAAACACCATTTACTTCCAGCATAAGAGATTACGGTGACATAAGAGATCACGAAAATATTGCGTAATTTTAATGTGCTGTTTATTTTAATGGTCAATACCAAACCCGCCACGGTTTCGCACTGATAGGGAGCGTAGGTTTGCGTATTTTTTAAATATCATACCACGTACCTTCTAAAGTATTTTTAAACGATTTAGTATAAATAGGCAACTATAATCAACATTTAATGTTCAAAATTACAGATACGTTTATTTGGATAATGGGTAATACTTAATCGGAAGGAACAGTTCGTAAATAACGTACGAATTTTAATTGATCAAAAAAAAAACGTGAAAAGAAAATTGTGAAAAAACAACCATGAAGATAGAGATATGCCAGGTTTTTTTGGAGATCTACAAATATTTCCCACATGATTTTTATGTATGCCCCATGGTGAAGTCAAATTTTTGGCGCTTTTTGAAGGTTCCGAAATATGGTATATATTCATATATAGGTACTAAATATTAATCATATTTTACTATACGTATAAACGTTTCCGGACTGTTTGGATTCCGGACAAACTATATGAATGATAATGGAAACCGTTTTTAAATCCGTTTCGTGAATTATTATAAAACAAAGTAAGTTGTAGTCTATTACTTGCCTTACGTTTTTATTTTTAAATTAAATCCGCTTTATCAGTTACATAACAAACCATTCTATTGCATCCGGATCTAAAGATTTTAATTTTGATCAATCAAGTACATATTAACAAAACTGAAATTCAGTAATTTAGGAATTGAAGATATAAACGATATATGGTGTCTAAAATGTTGATAAAATTTTATGTTATAAAACCAATGTAATATCTAGTGAATGGATATGTTTTTTCCTATGATATTAGGATTTGTAAAACTTATTTTTACATAATATTTCTTAATTATTTTTATTTCAAATAAAATTTGAAAATAAAATCCATTAAAATAAACAAGTTACCTTTAACAACCATAAAAGTAGCGCTTTTTAGTAATATACATGTTTGATAATATATTTAATTAGATAATATATAAAATAATGAAAAATTTTGAAATTACTTTTGAAATCTTTCTCGTTAAAAATAATCGTATTAAATTAAATACTTACACGAGTATTGTGTAAATAACGATTGCGGTCAAACGTTTCTTCAAAAAAAAAAAAAACGTTTGGGATAAAAAACATAAAATGTGAATGTATTTACATTTAATTCTAAAGTTAAGGCATTTATTTTATAAGTAATAGTTCACTGTTGTATAAACGTCTACAGATAAAAACGTACATGCGAGCGTCGCTAGGGGTGCGTCACGCTGACGCCGGGCTTGCGTCACTTCACGTCACACCCCTAACACGCCTCACGGCGCGACGTCACGTCGATTTGTTATCTAAATCCAAGCGAATCTATAAATAATTGGAAAGCGCTTGACCTATTTTTTCCTTCGTGTACTTACAGATGTGTAACAAATGTTTTGATTTTACAGTAGTATCGTAATGTAGTGGAATTACGTCCCATTCATCGCCACTAGATAATGAAATTAATACATTTATTTCACGCCCTTTTATGACAATAAAGTTCTATATATTATGTATCGAGGTATAAAATATGTGTGATTAGCAATAATTATTGGCAGATCCATTAGGTAGGGTGCTGGCTAAGGGGCTCAATCTCACCTTCCCCATCATCCAAATCATTAGGATTCTGCCGTGACAAATTTAAAATGAAATTTTCGCTGTCACGAAATTGATTGGTGACGTGACTTGGTTTTTCAGCCGTCCGTAATTTCATGACCGAGACCCGATAGAGAACATCAATGACTGTTTTTTCTGTCATCAGGTCGCTGAGAACACCTTTTAGTATTTACTTAGCGATACCTAACAAACCTAAGGGGTCAAGCTGCCCCCAAATGATTATCATAGATCCATGCATGTCAATGATGATGGAACTTCCAGTTATTTATGCTGTCTGGGAAATCTTTAAACTGATGGAAAGCACGGGTAATCTACACAAATTATAAATCTAAAAGAGAATTTTGAATATAACAAAAAAAAAACAAAGATCGATTACGGCATCGATGTTCATTTACTTTCACCTCTCGCGGCTTTACGTAAATTTTTTTATCGATATGTCTTCACATGAGGTACGTCAACGTTACATAACGAACGCAGCGAATTGTAAAGAAAGAACTTTTCATTACTAATCGCGATCAAGAAAAAGTATTCGTCATAAATCGATTGACGTTTTTTCTTTTAATAGCTCTGCGCCAGGAATCGATTTTAAAATACGTGACTCGTGTTTCGTCATAAAACCGTTTGAGTACAACATAATCTGTGTTGAGCATTATCGCTTTTTACTGTGCTTTTACTTAATGACGTATTTATTCATTTCTTTAATGTGTATGAACTGGGTGACTGTGTACATAATATTCTTAGTATTTGTGCTATTCACCGAGGTAGCTGTCATAGGAATTATTAATAATTAAATTTAGCGACACTATTGTTAAGTGAAATCCAGTCCGCCTTTTAATCAAAAGATCCGGGCTGGTGTAAACGCGTTTACATTGTTATGGGAATATCAAGTGCTTTGCCACGCAGGTTACTTATAGGCGCCAATTTGTCGATTTGCGGTTTTAAATTCTGTTAAAAAGTTAAGGCATATTGCTTTTGATTTAATAATAAAAAAAATTAGATAATTTTTGAAGTAATTTTTTTTCACCGGGGATTCGATAAGACCAAAAATCAAGAGTTAAAATTCAAGCAAGCGTTACTTTTATATACATTATGTTACACGAAAGAAAAAAAGATGTAACACAGAGAGAAGAAGAAAGACAGGTATAATTAGCATAGTATTGTAATTATTAACAGACAGAAGATTTCCAACCAAATTTCGTACATCTTTTGAAGACACTCAATTTCTAACTTTTTCACTAAATCTCCTATATTTTTTATTACTTAGATTCACTCTTATTATCTTATATGCAGTGCGCACGGCATATTTGTTTCTATCCGTCAATTATTGTTTGTTGTTTTATTTACACCTATAGGCAAGTCCGTCATCCGCATATCCGTTAAAAGTAATTTGATTGAAGCCAATTGATGCAAGTAGCACAGAATCATCGAGCCAATCTGTAGGCGAAATGTATAACAAGTCACAAATGCGATTACGATGTTACCATATGCAAATAGACATTGGCGATAAAAGTATTTCGTGATTAACTCTGCCTATTCAAATGTTTAGTTATATATTGTTACTTTTTATGCATTCACTTGCACATTATTCGAATAAGAGACAGATACTTAGGGTGTGTTGAAAGGATTAAGGAAGATAGAGTGACACGACAAATCCATGTTGAAAAAGTAAATGGCAGTGTTGATAGGGGAAGTCCCAGAAAAATTTATATCGATCAAATTAGTGTCATCCTAAAGAAAGGCTAAAGAAAAGATATAAGGAGCCCCCCCTGAACCGACGAGCACGCATGGATATAGAAGGAGCGAGAGAAGTGTGCTAGTCGCCAAATGGAAATCTGTATTCTCTGCCTACCCTTCTACGTTGCTGGCGTGAGTGTTATGTATGAGAAAGATTTTTAACTTTTAAACTCTTTTGCGATTTGTTTATTGAATCAGTCGTCGTATTAGTGATATAAAAATGTTAATATTTAAATAAAATGGTTTAAAAGAATACTATAAGTTTTAAGAAACGATATGACATTGTACTGTGCTAAGAACCCGTCAGACCGGATATTGTTTCGGATGATTTTTTTTCGGTTTCAAGTGAAAGTCGGAGCATTTCTCGGAACCTGTCAGTGCTCTCTCACGCAAAAACAAGCTTAGCAACGGTTGTTATTCAACTTTCCGTTGATGACGACAGTTATCGAACATATGTTTGAAATTTGTCTTGCATAATGTTAGAATATCTTGAGAGATGTATTTCTAGTTTTTTATAGATCTTTGATTAGATCTATGTTAAGGTGTATATTAGAAAATAAGATTTATTATTCTATAAAGAATTTACATAAATATAAGGATATTTCCATTGAAAATCATTGCTTACACTAAGATGCCGATAGGTTTTTCCTGTCATATCTGTTCAAATAAGCTCTAGTACAAAGTTGGTAGACATTTTTTTAAGTGTTAGCAAATTTTGTAAACAAAATCTTCTTTCATCTAGCTTAAGCTTGTGCTAGGAAATGGATTCGCAGTCATACCTAAAATGTTTTACTTCTACCCACCTAATAAGGTGACTACATCTAACTGGGTGGGCTGAACTACTGTAATTGTATTGTAATTTTAAATGAATACGCACAAATATTTAAAAACGAAAAAAAATATTTACATAGCCATGATAAATTTTTAATTTTCCTGTAAAGTTTTTTAAGTTTTAAAAGTCAATATTAGCTAGCTATTCTATCAATATAAACGAGCAATAAACCGATCCAACATCTAATTTAATATAATCACGTACGAATGAAAATGAAATTAACGAGTAACGATGTGAATTCACCATCGCATTCGAAAGTGACAGGCGTGCCGTGAGCAGAACGGCAATAGTGAACACATCTCGAATAACAATAGACACCGTTCCTGACCTTACACTGTTACACTGTCTTTGATTGTTTATGCTGGCTGCAAAGAAATATATCTTTATATCATTGTACGAACCTCACTCACGACTTTTCTCGTTCGAAGTTTAAAATTTATTTAGATTTTCTAACATAAACACGATTAGGCCAAAAATTTTCGTGTTCAAATTTGTCATTCATGTAGTAACTTGCCATACAAAAATATTGACAGATTTAAAAAAAAAGTCGTTTTAATGTAATGTATTTAAACATTATTTTACTTATCAATCCATAAATATTGTCTTTCTCTAATAATATTCTCTAAGATGGAATGTGCAAGGTGTTACATGTTTGTCTGTGTTATTTGTTTGTCTCGTTGCCTTGAAATTTCGACCGACATTGGCCTGGTAGGCATTGGGCCAGTAACACTAAGTCGTAAAGCTCCCCGAATTTATACAATCCAGGCCAGTCAAATATCCGCGACTGTTTATACCATTGCTTGGTCATGCAAATTCTTGAGACGTTGCCTTGAAAATTACCGAATAGTATTATATGATTGGATTTTCCTTTATCTATTTATTTGATAATTAGAAGATGATAGAAAATAATTAAAATTATACAGGCTATCCATTTGGGAGGTTCTCAATTCGCTTGTTTTTTATTTATTTGTTTCGTTCCTTTTTTTTAAGGTCGTTAAAAATATGTTAAACTTCATATCAGTCGACATAATAGAAGAAAAATGTTTAGAATTGAATTATAAGCTTTATAAAACCGTGGGTGCTCTTTTTCTTGTGGCTAGTGGAATATAAAAAAAAGTCTGAATGCCATTTGTAAAATATATGTTCTGTGTAAACTATGGCTTTTCTAAGGTGACAAACGTAAGCTTAACCTATTTTAACTTTATAATACTTAAGAATTCGTATATGAAACTTACAAATAATATTTACGATGGCATTTATGCAAGATGGCATAAAAATTAAAAGGGACTATATCCTAATGTTTGAAGGTCCGATTTACAATCTGACTGACTATACATTACTCTATAACTAATCCTAGTTTGTAACATTTGTCACATTTAGGAATACACAAACTAAAAAACGATTAAATATTACTCTCATCGCTTGTCCAATTAGGGTAAAAGATATGAGAGCTGCAGTTTTGTAATTTTAATATGCTAACAAATATAGAATAAGTAGTCAGAAGTCTATGTTTTAAAATAATTTATTAGGAGCTAATAATGATGAGATAAACAATGAAGAGTTAAGCACCACTATTATACTACAGAATGAAAATCTTTGCGGATTACACAACCACTAACATAAACTGCAAAACTTTTTAATATCAAAACAAACTTACCATCACTGCTACATCGGGAGTCAACTTTCCGCCTCTTTAGTTTGAGGTCTTGAAACAGACTCATGTTGTCGAGGTCACACGGGCCGCGGCTGAGTGTCATTATTCCTGTTGATAAAAAGAAAAAACATTTTAATTACAATGAACTCCATGGAGTTTAAGAAATTATAATTTTTTAATTTTGATAAATACTACCGTGTAAACTTTACGTGCTTTAATAGTATATTTAATAGTATAATAATATATGAGCGCTATTTCCAATAACTAAACGAATAGTACATGTCTTTCCATACTTTAACTTATTATCATTTTTGATCTTTTATTTTTCTTTTCTACAATTCCGTCTATGAAAATGCTGTCAGATGACAAGCCTTACTGGCCTACTTAATACACAGTCCTATTAAGGAAAAACACTTTAAAATCCGAAAGAAGCAAGCAAATTAATCATGTCTGCTACCGTATATAATCAAGGAAGAATTGTTAATTGTTATAGTACGTTGGCATTCTGAGTCGTGCTCTAACATCTGTACAATTTATGTGACTACAAGGTGAAGGAAAACTCGCGAGGAAACCTACGCGGGTGAAATACAAAGGAGTCTCTTAATATTATTACCTGTATCCTGATATTACTGGGAAATTCTAATGAATTTATGAGAAATATTAGGATACAGTTACTAAAGTTTTTAACACAAGGTAGAGAAAAAGAGCGTCATTTAGTGGGCGACCTATTATGTATATAATAATTTATAAAATATAACTTGCGCGCGCGCGTGTGTGTTATTCAACGTAAAGCGTGATTTCTATTTCAATTATATGGAATGATTTCTTATTGAATTATACAGTTAAAAACTGAATGATCATGTGAAATCACGCTAGGAGTTAACACTCCACCCTGAGTTCACTGGAAAAGAACGAATAAAACACTGAGTCCGAACTTTGTAACTTTCTTTTTACTTTTAGCTATAACAGAAAACAATGTCACTTACGACATCCTGGGGTCATTTCAGGCTTTCTTATATAATAAGGTCCGATTATAGATGGGTAACGATCTTGCATCACTTTTTCAATTAAAGGTATACTATAAGTAATTTTTATAATATTATTTACAAATATTTACATACTCGCGCAAGTCTAAATTGAAAATTTCTGTTAGATTTGCGACTAAAGCTTATCGAAAATCAAGTCTAACAATACATTTAAGACGAAATTAATGTTATCTTTTAAGTATTCCGTTTTTAAATGCATTGTTCTGATTAGGTTCTTTTATGCGATAACTTTAATGCTAACTACGTATTTCAATGCATGACACAAAGTTTTATTCCGACCCCGTGCGGTATTCATTTACTATGTGTGACGTTTTATAACCCTGATAACGTATTGGAATTCGACGGCCATGTTTTTTACGTAAATTCACGGTCATATGAATTTTATGAGCTCACCAACTCTAGAAATATTTGCTTTTTGTTACTTTATTTGTAAAGGTACAAATACATCAGAACAGTTTCTTGAATACTGTTAAATATATTATGATGATGTATAGAATTGAGAAAGGTATGATTCGGTGGTTTGGGCATGTTGATAAAAGAAGAGAGAATGATAAGAGATATCTATGTTGTATTTACATAGTTGACTGACCGGTTGGCGCAGTGGTAAGACACTTGCCTCTCACGCCGCAGGTCGTGGGTTCGATTCCCACCCAGGAC
>DWLR01001707.1:0-17314 GCA_018246295.1 Papilio alexanor hazarajatica
CACACACACACACACACACACACACACACACACACACACACACACACACATACACACACATACACACACACACACACTCATACACTTACGATTCACAGACACAGGTTCCTCTACATTTTACCAGACTCGCGACATTATAAGTATTCTAAAAAATCGAATGCCACCTAACAGGCGGTATATCGTGGTATTTCAGGAAATATGTTAAATTCGGCCTTAATTATACACGCACTAATTAAGGTCGATACGCAATTGTTTTTTGACGCGCTCTGGCGCATTCCTCTCCGAGCATTGAGCAAAAATACATCGTTTTGTATAAGGTTAGAAAAGTTTTCTATCATTATTTTCGGACGAGCACTATCTATTAGAAGAAAGAGGCAGTCGTGCTTGCTATTTTTTCTATTTACAAATTAAGCCTTACAAAATACGGCAAAGAAAAGAAGTGTTGAAGAACCAAGTACTAGACAAAACATTCATCAATATATACAAATCTACATATACTTTAAATACATGCATTTTTTCGTTTATTTCAATTCCCATAATTTTCTTGATCATATTATCAGTTCAGTATCCTTCGGTATGAACATATCTGTTCATATAACACTTATTATTACAAAATTTCCATAAATTCCAAAAAGCGATATTAACTTTGTACTTTTTTCGCTCTGGAAATAAAGCACTTAATTTCTTAAAAATACGTCGACCGGTATGACCGGCACATAAGAAAAAATGCTCTCGTTCGTTAAAAGTTAAAATACCTAGTCGGGTTATTACTTCTGTCAAAACCTTATTATTTTAAATTTTCGAATACTGGCCAGATATACTTCGACTAATTGTAAAAATAGAACGACCGCGCTTGACGAAAAATAAAAAAAATAAACTCAGCTCATAGTGCACGAAGAACGCAAAATTGGTTGACCGCCCGTGGAATTAACTTTATCGCCCATGAAGAATAGATAGAAGAAGATAGCCCTCTTCTAGTTCAGATTTAATCCCACTAGACTACAAGATATGGCAACATTTGGAGAAGTAAGTCTGCGCTAAACTTCATTAGAATTCTCTCCGAGAATCTTTGGTTAAAGTAGCGGCAGAAATAGATATGAATGTGGTGCGTGCTGCGATCGATGACTGGTCGCGTCAATTAAGGGCATATTCAAAATGGGGGTGGGCATTTAGAATAATGTGAATAAAATTATTTTCGTCATTTAATTAACTTTAATTTCTTATATAATTTCTCGATAATTATCAACAAGTGTATCATTAATTAGATTAAAAGTTTTTGAAAGAATTTATGATCTGACTAGGTATATTTCCAACAAATTTATTACACCCAGATTATGTTTAATTGTATTATAAATGAGTTTACATGGTAACACTGCGTTTTATTTATGTACTGTTATTTTAAATAGGGAAATAATGCAAGGAAAGGAGTTTGGCTGGATTATGTCCTAGTTATAGAAAAAACAGACTACATGGACACCGCAGTGAGAGAGGCCAACACTTTGGATTATACAAGAGAATTTATTGAAAATTGCGCTATGAACCACTACTACATAAATCCTAATGAAACTGGTGAGCTTTGATAATAATATGTATATATTATAAACGATTCAGTTGTTTCGTATATTTAATTTTATTTAGCCATTTGACCAGCACTCACCCAATTTACCATCCTATCCAATATGATATTGATGCGAATTGTCATTATTAATACGTAATAATACATTTATTACATATTATTGTGTGTTATTTCATAATAACCCTCAATTGAATTACCTGTCTCTAACATAATAATAAATGTTTAAAAAAATGAACAGATTAACGAATTGAAAACTTAAGTTGAGTGTATGTCTATAAAAATAAAATCACGTCAAACTCTATGAAATTAGAGTTATTGACTAACAACAGCAACCTACGTTGCATGCGGGCGGGGTGAAATTAGAAAATGGATGCGCACGCAATTTGTCGTGTTGCGCACGCATCATCCGTGCAAACTTCACTCTCCCAAAACCAAATATCTTGAAATTTTGCTCTCGACGAGATGCGTCTCGTTCCGCCCGCTCAGGAGAGTGGACGGAGCGATCCGCGTCATAACAATCAGATATGCTTAATTAAAGCTATATAGAGCTGAGACATTTTTGTTTTTAAATCATATTATCATTAAATCTGTTATCATATTTAAAATATTTATTATGATTTATTTCCTTAATTCTATTTTCATCTTAAGGTTTTTGTCGTGACGCAATGTTCTCAATCACCGCGGAATACAACAGCGGGGCGCTGAGTTGCCTGTGCGACTTTATGGGTTCTACGGAGCTGGAATGCAACACTTTCGGTGGACAATGTCCTTGTAAGGCCAACGTCATTGGACGAACTTGCAGCGCTTGCAAAACTGGTTTCTACGGTTTCCCAAATTGCAAACCTTGCAATTGTCCTTTGACCGCCATTTGTGATGATAATGGTATGTAAAAAAATTGCTAGTGCTATTGTTATTAGGGCCCGGATAAATATGTATTAAAATAATAAAATGTAATACATATAATATGGACTAAAATTCTAAAATATGGAGGAAGTGTGGAGTATAAATACAATATGCAGTAAATATGTCGTAAAACTTACAATGTTAAAATGAAATTCGTTGCGAAAAACCAAAATCCTTTCCTTTAAGCTTAAGCTTTTAGCCTTCTATTATTAAAAGCAAAAACAATGAAACATTAAATTTATTTAAATTACAGTGAATTTAGTCAATAGTCATCCTGTCTTGTTTGTACAAAATATTGTTTAAACGACAATAGTCTTATGGTTAAGGGTACATCGTGAGGTTGTGGGATCAAATCCGCCGTACGACTATTGTCCTGAACATATTCTAACATAAGCCTTTAAGCTGATATGGAATTGTTACAAGAAATTTTAGTAAGCTGTTATAATAATCTACTACTAGAAATAATATTGACCCAGAAAACAAGTTGTTTATTATCTTTAAGCGCACAGAACCCTTCATTTTTGCCAACTTTTTGTCCAGTAACCTAAACTGCTTGACCAATTTTGACGTTGTTGACTTGACGATTTTGATATGTGTCATTCAATTCGTATTCTTTCCGGTATTGATAAAAATGTATAGTCAGTCGGGTATATTATTTTAAAATTGACTATTGTTTGTTGTTTATATACTTATGGGCTCAATTCTTTCTTTTGTTTTCGTTATCATGGCATTTATTATTTTTGAATTGTCACTTAGCAAATATAAGTATAGTCTAAGAATTTTCGAATGGACTGATATAGGGTGATAAAATATCTATAGTTTATACATATATAAACCAAATCTGATAATCACGAAGTTTTTTATGAAAGTGTTAAAATTATAGATATTGTTGAAAAATATGGACTTAGTTTGATTCAAGTAAATAGTGATGAATACTTATTTTTTAAATATATTTCGATGTTTACTTTAGGGAATTATTACCATAATAAATGTAATGATGCCACACCCTACTTGTATGAAAATGGCTTTTAGTTATATCAAATCACTTTTAATTAAAACTGATTGTTATTAATAACAACAACGAAATGCAAATCTCAATAGACTTATTATATATCTAATAGAAACATCAATATGTTTGAATAAAAATATTATTACATTCCATGAAAATATTCCAACTAGTCTCTTTAGCTTAAAAATAAATTCAATAGACTAGAGGCTAAAAGAATTTTATTATTAAACACTTTTTGGTCCATGTCTTAACTATTTTAATTTTCTAATCTACGCAAGTCATAATAGAAACTTAATATATTTTAGGTCAATGTATTTGCCCTAAGAACGTGGAAGGAGATAACTGTGATCGTTGTAAGCCGTACACCTTCAATTTCGACGTGCAGCGTGGATGCGATGACTGCAACTGTAACCCGCTCGGTGTTGTTGGCAACCAACTGCAGTGCGAGGCAGACAGTGGGAACTGCGAGTTAGTAATTGAAAGCTTGCATTACTTATTTGATTTTTTTTATATTTCACTGTAATAAATTGCCTTTATTTAAGTAATCTATACACAGTATAAAACAAAGTTGCGTTTCAAGGCTTCCGTATTTTCCTCCAACTTCTTACAAACCAAGTATCGGATTTAAATATAGTTTTCACGGGTACATTCAGATAAATTATTGCGGATTGTGTTAATGTAGAGTATCATATTATAATTAAAATTTAATATTCAAAATTAAACACCATATTTTGGAACCTCCAAAAAGCGTAAACATTTATAATTATTGGCTAAATTTGTAACATAGGAATGATATAGGAAAAAATTATACATCATCCAAAATGCTAAATAAGACTCCGCAATGGCGTTTCTTTAATTTATATGGTAGCCTCACAATAACCTTTTATCTTTAAAAAAAATCAATTAAAATTCTAGATGCTATTCATTCGAATTAATTATTGATCCTTATCCAAATAAAAGTGTTATTAATTTTGAACTTCAAATGTAGATTATAATTGTAATTTTGACCGTAAAATTTAGATTTTACTTGCCTATATTTTAAATCGTTTCGAAAAATATATTTAGAATATATTAAAGTACATATAGATAGAAGAAACAAAAAACTACACATAACGGAAAAATTCGAAAAACAGCCGTTGCGAAATATCGCAAGCCGGGCGCTTCTGTATTCACGTAAAACATAAAGCAAAGTCCCCTCACCACGTCTGATTATCGATTTTATATAGTTTTCACTGATGAATGGGAGTGAATGAGAAGATCTTATGACATTGGTTGCTGAAAAAGTCACAGGCGGGTTGCTATTTGTGCGAAGCCGGGGCGGGCTCGCTAGTTTAAAATGTAAAAAATTGCTAAATAAGTTAGCTGATTCATTTAGCTTTTATCGTAACTATATATATATCACTTTGTGTTGCAGTTGCAAAGAAAATGTAATAGGCCGGACATGTGACCACTGTGTACCCGGCCATTACGCCTTCCCGGATTGTTTAGAATGTACTTGTAATCTATATGGTACCACTGAAGATGTGTGCGATCAGAACACAGCGCAGTGTTACTGTAAGAAACATGTTAGAGGTCAAGTAAGTAAAATAAAAAAAATCTTAAGTATATTATTTATTTTAATGCTATTCATGGTAGTTACAGCGACCTTTTCTCGCATTATTAATGAAAATATTACTTTATCTTTCAGGCGTGTGATACTTGTAAAGATGAATACTTCAACTTACAACCAGACAATCCCGATGGTTGTACAAAATGTTACTGTTTCGGCAAGACCACAAGGTGCACCAGCTCTTATTTGACATGGGCCGAGGTAAGATCTAATTACTTTAACCTAAATATTTAATACAATGAATACAATTAAAAAACCACATCTTTGGTATCTTTAAAAAGTAAACTATTGCTATTGAGAACATTTCGCTTATTATCGATTACACACTATATTTTTATTTTGTATAGCTGTTGCCCGCGACATCGTCGAATTTCGAATTGTAATAAACACGCAATCCCGTTCAACCGAAGCGTCCAGCCTAAGTAGAACCATGATCAGCCGATTTGACAATATAGATTGTAGGTTGTAGGTTATGTGTAGGTCAAGTTATATAGTCACTCTCAAAATGTCAATTTTTAACTTTGTATTATCTTTGAACCATCGTCATTTTAAAGAATATCATATATTTATAGTATACTAAAGTTTTATCTCAATAAACTAAAGAGTCATTTTATAGCATTTTTTCTGAAGAAATGTTTTACGTAACACTTTAAATTGATATAACTTTTTTATTTATGCACCGATTTAGAGGAAGTAAAAACTTAATCTAGTTTTGCTCATTTATTTTCCATGTACAGACACTGATCAGTTACGATTTTATTATATGTATAGATATAGATAATGTACCAACTAATAATCTAGAACTTTCTATGTATAAGATCGGGGAACGTCGCCTCCAGGATATTATATTTTCATTAAAATCTGTGGATTTAACAACGTATTTAAAGATTTTTCATAAATCATTAATTTCACTTTACTTTCCAATTTTAATAAGCAGCACCGCACGCTTAAAAATACTTTTAAAAATTATTTTATTTCATAAAGTCATGCAAGAGATGTGGCGTTGCCACATAAAAACTTAAAGTAATAGAATATATGTATGATTTTGATACAGATCAACGGGATGAGTGATTGGTATCTCGTGAATATCGAAATTAATCGCACTCTAAACATCTTCCCTCACACCATTTCTCCCACTGTATTAAACGAAACGGTAATCGGCGCTGAGCTCGTAAGCAGTGACGATGAAGACCAAAAAGTGGTTTACTTTGGGGCTCCTGAATATTATCTCGGTGAGTTACATTACAATAATAGGGCAAAATTCACGAATTAGTTACATTGAAAAGCAAAAAGTGAGTCTGTACCTTTATTTGAAAGAAGACATTTATAATCCCCACATTGCAAAGCAAAGTAAAAATAAACGTACCTCACTGGTACGTTTATTTTTATTAATCCTATATCGATGACACCATTAAAGTTTATGCGCTGCGCGATAACGTTACAAAGTTTATTAAAAAAGCTGACATAGTATGGACACGACGATAGTTAATATTTTAAAAGTCTAATTTTTGTCATATCTTCTGAATTAGGTAGTACATAACATAAGGGCGTAAGTGGATATGGTAGTGATAGTAATATTGTTTCAAACGCTTGGAGACATATAAGTAGACACCGTAATAAGTTCCTACATTGTATTCTAGTGAAAGCCGATCTTCCTACAAAAAAGTAACTATCGCCATTTTTGTATTATATTTTGTTTTAGTAATTTTTTATTATAAGATTATAGAAAGAGAAATAATTCAATAACATTTCTCCTCACTATTCCAACTTAGATTAAGCTTATGTTAGGACATTGTTTATGATAGAATTTGAACGCTGGATTCGAATTTACAACCCACATGAGATTGTAAATTCATCAGAAAGCCGTACCCTCAATTATTACGCCATTGGCGCTTTATACATCTCATAATTACAGGACAACGCCTTACATCGTATGGAGGATACCTTACATATACTGTTTTTTACACCACGAGAGACGAAGGATTTGCTGTCATAGAGGCTGACGTTATTATTGGAGGTGCTAATGGGTACATAGTACACAACAGCGTGGAGCAACCACCATCGGTGGTCAACTGGAAGCACAGCGTCAGAATCAGCGAGGATGAATTTACAAACCTTGATGGCTCTGCGGTGACCAGAGATCAATTTATGAATGTTCTTGTTAATGTTACCAGTATTTACATAAGAGCAACCTATTGGCACGAAGCTGTGACAACTAGGTAAGTAGTTTATATGTAAATATCCTAATATGAATTTATTAACACTCACGCCCGTAACCTAGAGGGGTATTTCGGATTCGGGATTCTAGCATACCTCTCTCGCTTATTCTAAACCCATACATCTCCGTATACATCTTCGCCGATTACGGATACTCTTTATGTCGCCCTTCTTTAAGATGTCATTAATTTGATCGATATAAGTGTTTTCAGGTGATCCCCTGCCAACACTCACTATTGCAACATATAGATATAGATTAGTCTTGTCACTCTCTCTTCATTCATCCTTTCAACATGGCCGACCCACCGAAGTAAACTTTTCACAATAATTCTACTGACTACATCCTTCTCACACTTTTATTATTTACTATTTCATAATAAACGCTAACTTTATTAAAAGATATACATAAACGACCTACAATCAAAACGTGTTATATGACTATAGTTATCAACTCTGGTTCCTATTAATTTAATTAAAATAGTTAATTATCCTAAGGAATTTTCGACAGACATAGATGTGGTTCTTATGAAAAACATAAACGAGCAAGCGTTTAGTGCCCACAACACCAATATTTACAACGACGCAAGTTTTGTTAGCTTGAAGAGGAGGTGATAAGCATGCGGGTTACACAAATAAGTTTTTCATAATTTCCTATTACTTCAGAGATCTATGCATATAGATCAATAAAAGAAATGTTTCAACATTATTATTAGCCCTTGGACGTCCACTGTTGGCCTCCCTTAAAGATCGTGATACAGATTTGCCATGCCATCCCCATTCAGTTCGACCAGATCGTCCATAATTTATATGATTATACAATGGAGATTTATTAAGATAATCTATTTTATATTTACATTTTTTATCAATAGTGCTCACAGTAAACTATAAAAGCTAGATGATCTCTAAAATTCATGTAAAAAATCAATTTGTTCCAAGATTGATGAGTGTAAGTTTGGATGTCGCTGTGGAAGACTTTGCTGACAGTAGACAAGCTTCATCTGTGGAAGATTGCCAATGTCCTAAGGCGTATCGCGGCCTGTCATGCGAACAATGTGCCGAAGGTTATTACAGGCTTAGTTCTGGACCCCATGCCGGATTTTGTGTGCCATGCCAATGTAACGGACATTCCAATGAATGCGATGTTAATACTGGTATTTGTCTGGTAAGTAGAAACATAATTCTATAGGCGTTTTATTGACAACTATCTTCATTTTTTACATGGAGTTTAGCGAGATATTAATAAAAAGGACCGCCATTAATTTCTTCTTTACGTTTACGTTTTGCGCAATGTGCACAAATGTTGGTATTTCTGAATTTCGTATACTTGGACCTTCGTATAAATTAAAAAAGTGAGAATAAATTTGTATTTAACTAGTCTAAAAAAGTATTTTACAGATTATGTTTTCTAGGAATGCACGGACTACACAATGGGAGATCACTGCGAGCAGTGCATTTCCGGTTACCATGGCGACGCAACGGTCGGCACGCCACACGATTGCCTCATCTGCGCCTGTCCAATGCCCTACCCATCTAACAAGTAATTTATAGATATAGACAATAATTTTTACTGTCTTCTTTCTTTGATCTTAAAGTAATAAAGCAAGTCGTTTATTGATTATTTACCACAGCTACCCATAGACTTCGGCAACAACCTTAAGGTGCATATATGAGTGGGGTATGTAAGAAAAACGCGAGGGAAAAGGTACGGAAAGAATAAAACACTCTTTATAACGACCACACAGAAGACAGGCGGTCTTCTGTGAAGTCGTTATAATGGGTTATAAAGGTAATGCGTTTCGTCTATAAAGTAGAAGTAATGCCGGCACATCACTCATCAGACGAAACGTCTGATGAGTGATGTGCCGGAGGTCTAATTTTAGTCCTCTTTCCTTCCCTTTTCCCACCCTTCTGTAATAAGGAAACGGTGGGAAATGCATCTGATGCCCACGAATAGCGGTCAGTTTTTGCCCGACTGGCAAGAGGGTATGTAATATAATTTATACGTGGATATGTTCATTCCATTGTGACCTCCTGCAGCCTGCAGCACCGGCTGCACCAGTTTTGAAGAGTGAGATGGCATTCGATTCATATTCTCCCCGGAATGTAATAGTGTTCAATCAGTCATCAGTTGGCTTAATTGCATTTTAAATTAACTGCTACTTGGAATATATTGTTTATAAATTGATTATCTTTTTTAGCTTTGCCATTGGGTGTGAATTAAGTGGAAATGGTTCTCTGATCTCGTGTGTTTGTAAGCCCGGTTACGCTGGCGCAAGGTGTGAATATTGTGCGGCGGGATACTATGGTGTTCCAGAAAATGTAGGTGAGTTAACTTACAGTTTCCACAAGCTTCCGTCCTAATAAAATAGTATCCTAGTTAGGTTAACATCCATGTCCAACACAATCGTCTGTAATACTAAAGTCAACTACATCGTCAAACTGTTCGTAATTCAATTGATCATCTTAGCTTTTTTATTATGATTATTATTGACTTTCTATGCCATATCTTTCCAGAAAAAATGTTAATATAGGTTCTTGTAATTTGTTCCTATAACTTACAAATAAAACTTCATTATTAAATAACATGTAAAATTTTATTAAGTAAACGTTAACAGGTAAAATACTATCTAAAATTCCAGGTGACTACTGCAAGCCTTGCAACTGTTCCGGCAACATCAACCCCGACGACCCGAGTTCATGCGACAGCATCACTGGTGATTGCCTCAAGTGTGTCAACAATACAGCTGGTGCTGCCTGCAACCTTTGCGCACCTGGCTTCTTCGGAGATGCCATATTCTCTAAAAACTGCACAGGTATTTTCATTTAGTTTCACTATCATAAGCTGATATCATATTTTTTTTTAATGGTGAATATTATATTTAAGTTAAAAATTGTATGGTATAAAACAAGAAATGGATCCGAACGACACCAATAACTAAACATTTTCATTACAATATTTTTGTGTAAATTCATTAAAAACGAGAAGATGTATGGCAAAAGAATACCCGTCATTTACCAGGCAAAATGTGCGAGTACTGGTTGCTCAATGGTACTTCCCCGTTTGAGTTGATCTAGCCATAATGCTTGAAAGTTATACCACGGTTGAAATATGCTTCATTAGCACGACCTACAAAAGACGCCTGCAACGTAAGAAAAGTCATAAATTTCATCCCTCAAAAATGAACTTAATTCTCAGCCCTTTCTTTTTTAATGGCAACATTACGAAAAAGCTTTTAGACGTAAATCTTATTATGACGTTTAACGAGGAGAATTATTATATAAATAGTTGATTTATTATTTCTTTATAATAAAAAAAAATCTAAAAGAAAATTAGTATTAACATAGGCTCGATTACCAAAAGGTAGTATTAAGATACATTACATAAAGTTTGTCTATACCACAAATGTAGCGTGCGTGTGCGACGAGTTTGGAATGGAGAGATGTGACCCCACAACTGGTACATGCGTGTGCCGACCGGGAGTTATTGGAGATAAGTGCGACCGTTGCGCGCCCGATCACTGGGGCCTCAACAGTGGCCAGGGCTGTACCTCGTGCTCCTGCGCACTCGCCGCCGAATCCTCACAGTGCGACGACAATACTGGACAGTGCAGGTTGGTATCGAGCAAATTATTTGTTTAAAAAGACATTGACTGACACTTCAAGATAACGAGAAAATTACGCTAACGACACATGTCGACGATTTTATAGAAAAATAAAATAGTATATTTATGGCTGCAAGTACTTACAGAAATTAAAGCCAAACAAGTTGAAGTGCTTAAAAATCTTGTTTTACTTATAAAGTGAATCAAAATCGAACTCTAAGTTGAGGTGATAAAACAAAGTCGATAAATAAAACCGCTTGGCCTAAAAACCATTCACTACATTTTCTATTTTTCTATGTGTGATATTTATATATATATATATATATATTGCAGATGTGCAAAAGGAGTAACGGGGAAGCAATGCGATCAATGTGCGGCCGGCTACTGGAACTACACTAAATATGGATGCGATCGTAAGTTTTATTTAATCTTTAAGCTAAAACCTTGTTAGTTGGTAACTGTCTAAATATAATCTATTTATGAATGTGGTTTGCAAACTTATCTTGTTTTAATCTAAATGTACAACCGTCGGACGGAAAGTCATTTTAAATATTGATAACCGACGTCGGTATGCTTAAATCGACTTATGTTTTTATTAACATTTAAACGGTTGGTTGGCTCTGGTTGGTAGAAGGCATGCATAAAACAAGCTTTAATTTGTCTCCTGCATTTGACATACAACAATCGACAAAAAAATCAAATCACTCAAAAAATTGGTGAGATCTATTGTGAGAACTGATATTGCAGTTTTTCGAATTAAGGGTTAAACGGTTGATTATTAAGACTTTTTAGTAAAATTCAATCTACTATTTAATCTTATTAAGTAAACGACCGAACGGAAGTGCTATTAGATAAATCTGTTGACTTTTTTTATTCAAACAATTTACCAATGTATGTATCATGCTTCAGATTGCAACTGTAACACTGGATATTCTCTCGGATTCATGTGCAACGCGACTGGCCAATGCGAGTGTCTTCCAGGCGTGATTGGAGAAAAATGTGACCGTTGTCCAGAAAGGTACTAAAATACTTTTTAACCAATTATAATTTTTAGTATTGACAGCTTCCATAAGTTTTTTTTATAACTGTTGTCAGCATATTCATGCAAATCTTTTATTCTATTTCCTTAATAGGTGGGTGTTAATACCGCAAGAAGGATGCCTTGAATGTGATTCCTGTACCGATGCTTTAATCTTCTCAGTAGAAGACTTAAGCTACATGTTATCTAATGAAAGTCTAGAATTCAAGGTCAGTAATTCTTATTTCTATTAATATATTATTAAAATTTACAATGTTGGAAGTTCAGAAGTTTCATAATATTGATAAACTGACGTATACTTTAAACATAATTCAGTCCACGTCCACAAGTCCACTGCTGGACATAGGCCTCTCCCATTGATAACAACATTGGGGGGAAAATGTGCCATAATCGCCACGCTTGGCAGGCGGGTTGGCGATCACAGTATGTTCCACTGTACTAAGAAGAAAAGGACGCTGGTGCCCGTCCTCCGGTGGTCTTTACATCCAGACACAAGACAAACAGACCTGTTCATGCATACAAATGTTTGTCTTGGGTGGGAATCGAACCCACGTCCTGCGGCGCGACAGGCAAGTGTCTTGCCACTGCGCCAACCGGTCAGTCGTACATAACACTTCAATACAAGTTATTTCTTACATGTTTTATTGTTTTATTTTTACTTATATTACGCAAATTTAATATTACTATTAATTAGTAAACAAATTTGTATTCAGATTTTTGCGTCAATATAATAAGATGCAAAAATCAAACGCCATAATAATTAGTACACACGTGGTTTTACAAATGATATTCATCTCTAATACGAATAACCGCTACGCTTACATACGTACTACACTTGGTATTGATACTGGTACAGATACTAATCTACAGATCTAAGTCGGCTGCTCATTGACTGCCCTAATAGGACTTATGCTTACATTAAAAAATCTGCTTCTCATACCCTTTTGAAATGTATTAAACATTAATAAATAGACTTTTATTTTAATATTTCAGGATAAGGCAGACTCATTTTTCACTACACAACGATTGAACTACATTTCAAACCAAACTGAGCAACTCAAGCCTAGAGTTACTGAATTACGTAACGTCGATTTAGGTGAAGTTACAACAGCCGTGAAAGCTCTGGAGATCAGTTCTAAGAATTTGTTGAGATCTGTAAGTACACTGTTGGTAATGTAACACAATGGAATACAATATAATTTTTATAACGGTGTAATTCTAAATGTACTTTTATTTTCATATATACCAAGTTCAATATTAATTTCATTTTTGCTAACGCAGTTTTATTCCGACATTCGGTTGTGTAACTCTTCCCACAAACAAATTGTATAGGTAATTATTAATTTATAGCAAAAATCAATTTAAGTTAGTATTGATTTGCTTGTATTTCTATAAGATGTGTTTAGAAAATATAAAATCATTTCCAACGTCATATAGGCCGAGTTTGCAGCAACCGATAGCGAAAATCAGATTGGAAGGGCAGCGTCGCTAGCAGAAGCCGCCGACAAGATTTTAGCATCGGTTCGGTATAATAGTGAGAAAGCTAAAGGCGTAGTCTCTCATGTTAGTGATTTGGCAACAGGCCTGGAACTCAGTCAACAACCTAAAGTAGACAGCGCCTTAGCAGAAGCTCAACAAATTAAAAGCGACATTTCAGGTAAAGTTTTGTTGTATTATAAGAATTGTTAACGAAATGTTGTTATTTATATATATAGTAATTGCGTTCTATATTTCATCTGCAGCTTTCTAAACTTGAGTGTAATCAATTAATTTATAGGATATATATAAATACATTGTCTAACATTTCCTGGAACATTATTATTTCTACTTCATATTGATGTTTCAGCCAAAGAGCTCAAACCAAAAGAACAATTAGCAATAAGTGCAATAAATAACGTTGATAATCAGATAGAACGTATGAATATTTTCGTCCAACCTGTTATTGAACAAACAAAGGTAATATAAAAAGGTGCACTAATAATATGTATTAGATTTCTGATTGCTAGGTATTATTTTTCAATATATTCAATTTACAGAAATTCCAAATATTAGTAAACAAAACAAAAGAATTAAAGGGAAAATTAGAGGAAATGTTACAATATACAAATATTGCACAGAAAACTGCTGAGGAGGCTAAAATATTAAATGATAAGAATAGGTTAGTACCTTAGTGTTAATATGTTCACATTTATTTAGTATAATACAACATTTTTAATTGTAATGACTTTTAATGAATTTTTAATGAAATTTAATTGTTTGAATTTTTAGAGAATCCAAGTTTGGAAACAAAGTACTCTCCGTTACTAAATTAAATAGTGCAGCCATGAAAGACCTAATTGATGCTGCCTTAGATATAAATAACGCCACGTACTTCAATGCTTTGTCTGATGGTATTGTAAGAAATTCTTCGAAATCCTTAGAAGATTTGAACAATGGTAATCACGAAATTGAAAAAAGATTAGCTCTCATGGTGGAAATATTGCCAGAGCTAGAAAATTTGACTGACGTGGCTTTGCATCATGCTAGAGGATTAAGGAACAGGGTAAAATTTTAAAACTATAATTGATAGTACCTATATGTTTACGAGGAAAAATATTTCAAAAACAGATTTAAAAACTCATTTAATTTGCTAGACTTTATAACGATGTCTTGTTAAAAAACTTATTTCACAGGCAGACAATCTGCGTGCTTTAGCTGAAAGGGAAAATAACAATACAAGAACACAACATGCGTACAGTGCGGCCTCTGCTTATTCATCTATCGTTCAGGAAATAAGTGATGCAAAAAGCGCAGCCGATGACGCAGAAGCATCAATTCTAAACGCCACCAATATTGTGAGCAATGTTGAACCTTTATTTTTGAAATAAATACATACATTTGTATATATACATATGTTATTATTATCAGGTAATAACTTTTATTTATTTCAAGTCGTTACGTGCTAATAATTTTTTTAGAATAATGTTCTTCATGAAAATGTGACTCCAGCCAAGGATAAATCTGAGAAGTTGTCTGAAAGAGCTTTAAGTGCACAACAGACTGTGGAGGAAAAGCTAAGGCCAAATCTTACCCGAGCTGAGGAAGCACTTAAAGATGCCTGGACAACCCTCGGTGCTGCGGACGATGAAAACAATGCCATACAATTGTAGGTATACCATTTAGTCAGTATTGTTATTACCATCGTGACCAACAGTTTGTTTTTGTTAATATTTATATATTACTTCATAAGTATTGCGTTCTTATTAATTTAAGGCATGAATGTTTTCTTTTAAATGTTCCTTCATTGTGTATAGCTAATATTTAATTTACAGATCTCTTCCTACCACAACATCAACTTCACTGGAAGCCGAAACTAAAAAAGCTACGAAAGTAATGGAAACTGTGAAGTCCGCAGCTAATATAATGTCGCAACTTGGAAAGGATCTCGCGACTAGCAAGGAATGGGCACAGTCCTTACCAAAATTAGCAGACGATGCGCAAAAGATGACCTCGAACATTGAAAACCTAGGTATACTGAATTATTAACGATATGAAAGTACTATTTTAAATTTCAAAATAATCACATGGACACATTGATCGATTATGTTTTCAGTGAATAACATCAAAGATATGGACCCCAAGATTTCTTCCCAGTACCGTGTCGTAAAAATGAAACAAGAAAGTCTGGAACAGCGTCGTAAAGAAGCAGATGAAAGATTGCAGAAATTGAGAGAACTAGTTGAACAGGTACAATAGGCATTTTATGTTAATGGTATTTAATATTTGTCAGTAAATATACATATAAAATGTGTTAGTTAAACTATACATAATATAATTGCCCTTTTCCATCAGGCCCGTACGGTAGCCAACCGCATGCAATTCGGAGTGACGTTCGATCGCTGGTCTACACTACAACCGAGACTTCCTGAGACTGTAGACGAAATGTCTACATCTACCCACGTATCTGCTTATTTCCGAACCAAAGAGAAGAATGGTTTCCTACTTTATTTAGGCAATCCAAAAGATACAATGCTCAGGCGTACAAAATCTGTGAGTTACAATGAAGAAGGTGTATTCTCTCATAGATAAAACTTTATAACTTGTGCTTAGTAAATGATAAAAACTATTCTAAATTACCTGAAACAAAATTAATCACAATATATCACAATACAGAAAATACAAAACTAATATTTAATTATGTTTCAGGATGACTTTATGGTAATTGGAATCCAAAATGGGTATCCATATGTTGTAATGGACATCGGCGACAGCGCTGAATCTGGAAAAGAACCCACTAAAATCGGTAACGATAAGTTTGTTGCTGACAATAAATGGTATCAAGTCATAGTTGATAGGTAAGAAAATATGACATTTAAATCCTTAGAAATTTTAATCAATTTAAACCTCAATTTGTTTTAAAAGTCTTTCCGATCAACATAGACATTATGATAGCCTAATCCTAGTTATTCCTAAATCCTAACTACTCACAAATCTCTATGTATTGAATACAAAGTTTTACTGCCATTTTCTTTATGCATTTAATTGGTATCATTTTAATTATGTTTTTAATTCGCTCTAAACACACACGAAGTTCGTGTTCATCAATTCAATATAAGCCAGGTTTAGATAATATAAGCCAGGTTTAGATAATATGACTAATTTATCTAAAAATATTGTAACATATTTTCAGAGTCGGGAGAAACATTAAGTTATCAATTCGTGAATCTTTGGGCAACGGCTCAGAATACGTGCATTCTAAAGACGCCACTTTACCAGGACAGCACACCATCTTTAATCTGGACAGACAGAAATCCAAACTTTCCGTCGGCGGCGTGCCATCAGATGCGCAACTGCAAGGTGTGAGTTTCCCTGCATTTGAAGGTCAAATAGAAGAACTTATGATTGGCGATACACCTGTAGGATTGTGTTGCTGTTTTTTTCTTAGGTGTTGTATAATAGAGTAATTACTCAACATTCATTACTACTTGTTTTTGTCTGCATAGAAGAATTAACTCAAGATGACTTATGTTTCTAAAATCAACAACACCTACGCTTTGAACAATGTTGTATAATTTAACGGTTGAAGGGCCGCGCCATCTGCAGCTATTGCAATAATGGGATAGTTCGACAGATAGTATACATCTGAAGTTCATCCGAGGAAACGCGTTACTTTCCCCATTTATATGTAATTACACATTTATATGTATTGCTAGATTACCCTTTTGTACAAAAACACGTAAAATCCATTTCGTTATAGCATTGAGAATAACAATTTAATTACAGCGGTAAAGTTTCGACACGTGGTCTGTTGGTGTGGACGGTCACTTCTCCGATGCCGGTTTGGGTCAGTCCGGTTCGACGGACACACGGTCGGCGCTGT
>DWLR01001708.1:0-17313 GCA_018246295.1 Papilio alexanor hazarajatica
GAAATATCAAATTTCTTTATACGTGTAACTGCCTTTTCTATACTAATATTATATAGAGAATTTTTAAAATCGACTTTGAATTATTGAACCAATTTTTGAAATTATGCTGAAAATTAATTAAATGCTTTTCTATCAATGACTAAGTGAGGCTATTTTTTTTTGTATACCCAAGCGAAACTGGGGCGGGTTGCTAGTCTATTATAAGCTGTATGTTTATCGATCAAATTAGTGACATCCTAAAGAAAGGCGCAATAAGGAGTTCTCGTAACCGATAAGAATGCTAAGACAAGAATATATGGATGTAAAAGAAGCGAGAGTGTGCCGGGATCGCGCCAACAGGAAATTCATAATCTCTGTCTACTCATATAATATGTATTTTAGATATGTTGATAACAAAATGGTTTTAAAAAAGTGTAAAACTAAATGTTTGTACATAATATTTCATTAAAGAAAACCTAAAAACTTTAATTTGAATCTACGTTTTTTTTATAGTATGAATAAGAAGAGAGTACTTTTTTGAACCCTATATAGGTATTTACAAACTTATATTGTGTTGCAATTATCATTCAAAATATAAATGTGATTGACACTTTTATTAGTTTATTTAAAATGTAATTTCACCATCTCATGGCCAGTTGAAAATATTCATATTTTCAGATATCGTTATTCGAGAGTATAAAGCCATTGTTCAGCAACAAGCCGCTGATCGTGGTGCTGAACAAGATCGACGTGGTGAAGCCCGAGGAGCTGCCCGAAGCCAAGAGGCAGCTCATCCAGGACTTGGAGGAAGTCTGTGCTAAGGGCAACTTGGTCAAGTACGTTACATCATAAAATTTTTCACTGTAACCATACTAAGTCGAGTTCGCACTGGACACATTTACATAAAAACATGTTGTGATCTCAGTTTTTTTGTCAGTAGACATACAAACACAACAAGTTGTAGATATTTATACTCCAAATATCGCCTTTCTTAAGTATGTCACTAATCTGATCGATATAAGTTTTTTTATTATTCTAATCTTCACGTTTGTGTTTTGCAGCGTGGATTCGAACTCGGAACTGAGGACAGTGCCGGTGATGCGCATGTCCACCATCACGGAGGAGGGCGTGCAGGAGGTGAAGATAGAGGCGTGCGAGCGCCTGCTGGGACACCGCGTCACCGAAAAGATGAGGACTAAGAAGGTCAGATTACCAACATCTTGCAAGTACTATATTGATGACGATTGAATGGTAACGGCTGACAGTGGCGGCGGCTTTCGCTTTTGTATTTTCGTAATTCGGAATCTGTTCAAATAATTACTCGAGCAAGGTGGTGTGTAAGCTTTGGCATATTTAATTTAGCTGTAAACAATTAAGTTTAATAATAGCGCCATCTAGCGATTTTTCTATGTTATGTTTATAAGAGATGTAGCATTGGTGAAAATAAATTATGATCGAAGTTCGAACACTAGTCCTGATTTTACGAGTAGCGACCGAGTGTTCTTGTAAAATAAAGCCAGCTAATTGGTGTTTCCTGATACTTAGGTCGACGGTATTCTGAACCGGCTGCACGTAGCGGTGCCTTCGCCCCGCGACGGCAAGGCGCGCCCCCCCGTGATCCCCGCCGCGGCCCACGCGCGCCTCCAGCAGCGCCTCGTCCGGGAGAACAGGAAGCGCAAGCTGGAGCGAGAGATCGAGCTCGAACAAGGAGACGACTATGTCCTCGGTATGTGAGCACACAAGCCCGTGATACGTCACGTGAGGGTTAGACAAAGATAACAGAATTCCACGTGGCGCGATTCTGACACTCGCTTCTTTTACATTCATATATTTATGCATACCCTCTCGTTGGTTATAAGTACTCTCAATACCGCATTTCATTAATAATCTTCTTTAATGACATAGGAATAAGTTCGCTTAGGACGACCGACACAAACACTGCAACTTGACATGTGCCGCACGATACAGCTGTTAGAAATTGAACTTCGGACCCACACCACAAGAGTAACGCGTTGTGATCAGGAGACTGCGTAGGGCATTGGTTCTTCAATCACCTAAAACTATATTCGCTGCAAAGTTATAAATATTTCTACTAAGCTGGTATTTTGAACAGCTTCTGTAACTGCATTATTGGCTCAGACCTATCAGCTCACATGTTGTGACGATGTTGTCTGAATGTTCCAGATCTGCAAAAGAACTACGCGGAGATCCCGGAGCAGGAGCGCCACGACCCCATTCCGGAGTTCTGGGAGGGGCACAACATCGCCGACTACATCGACCCGGACATTTTCGATGTTAGTCTCGCACATCGACCAACAACTCTAGTACACGCAGATTGTTCAAATATTATCACACACTATCGAGGATTGTTTTGCAAATTACGTTCATAATTTATAATATAGTAAGGTTGAAAATATGACATTCAAGTTACAAAGGTCTCTAACTAAGGTAATTGTGTTGCAGAAACTGGCAGAGTTGGAAAAGGAGGAGGAGTTACGCGAGGCGGGCGGCATGTACGCCGCGCCCAAGATCGAGCTCGACGAGACCATGCGCGAGATACGCGACCTGGCGCGCCAGATACGGTAGGATTTTTTAAATTTTAGCAGAATTTTGAAATAATTCACTAATATTTCTTGCAACCATTCCAACAATCTTTTTCCAGTCTTGTACTAGGATATGGTTATTAGTTAATAGTCGAGTGGCGGAGTCGAACCCACGACCTTACGATCTGTGGTCCGTACGTACCCGTAACCATTAGTTTATTGGCGCTTTAGTTACGAAATATATCCAAATCGCGGTTCTTAGAGCCTGCTATTTATTTATCGATCTGTACCTTTATGCCCACAACAACCGCGTTGTGTTCCAGAAACAAGAAGGCGATCCTGAAGGACGAGTCGCGGCTGACGAAGCAGAGCACGAAGCCCGTGATGCCGCGCACCAGCCGCGCCCGCGCCCGCGACCGCTCCGCCGGCAAGCTACGGGACGAGATGGAGAAACTCGGTGAGCACTTGTCAATCGACGAGGCGAGATCACAAGGAATTATCGGTTAAAACTGTACTTAGATTTTAACATTAATCCTTTGTCTCGATCGTTTAGATATCCATAGGTCGGCAACAGTTTACCGAGAATTCTATAATATTCGACTGAGCAGATTATTTGTAAATGTTTAATCATTGTTACTAACATCTTGAGGCTTTTGTTTCTAGTTTAGCATTAGCCTGTTCAAGCTTTGGTTAATGATAGCGATGTAATCGTATGGTAAAAGAGCAGCGAGTTGTAATAAATAACGTTGTGTGCAGGTGTGGACATGTCGGAGACGCGCGAGGCGCACTTCACGCGCACGCGCACGCGCACGCGCTCGCGCTCGCTGTCGGCGCCGGCCGCCAAGCGCGCGCGCTCCGACCGCTCCGTGTCCCGCCCGGCGCGCGACACGCAGGGCGTCAAGGACGTCGCTGTGAGTGTTATCCACACGCTCCTTTATTATCAGACGAGACATACACTATGGGACGTAAACAGATCGCCAAAGCATCGGTCGTCTGTTACACTCACCCAGCGCGGCATCCTATCCGTGGCAGCCGTTTATTTTTCAACTTTTATCTTAATGGTTTGAAATTACATAGTTAAATATTTAATTACCTTAAAATACTATAAAGACAACCAATAAAATAGTTCACATTAACCAGTATTTAACTTACATAAACAATAACACTTGAAATTACTTGAATACAAACTTTAATATTTTTTTATAAACGCTTACTCAACAGATGCAGAAGAAAGCAAAGAACCTCGCGCACGTGGCCATCGCGAAGAAGACGAAGAAGATGGGACTGAAGGGAGAAGCGGACCGCTTCATCGGCACCAAGATGCCCAAGCATCTGTTCGCGGGCAAGCGCGGCGTCGGCAAGACGGACCGGCGATAGTCGCGCCATCTGCACGCTGCGTTGTGTCTCGCGCCATTGCAATACACGCATATTTTGTTTCTATTTTAATAAAGGTATTTCAAAAACACGCACGGATAGGAACTCAATCTTATATGTTCCTTTAAACATCTTTTAGAGTGTTTGACCAACAAACGTGCACACTGTATGATGAGACGTGTTTCAAGCTGCGTGTCGACATCCGAGAGCGCTGCGAGCGGCGCGTTCCAGACATCTAAGTAAGCGTTTAACGAAAAGTAAATAAGCAAGTTTCGTTATTCGTTATAGCAGGCAATGTGTCACTAACACAGTTGTTAACGATCCATATCGCATTCGACATTAGAACTTATTACATATTAATAGTTCACGGGACGGCACGAGTCGGCTTGTCGCAGCAGGTTCTCGTCTCATCTGTTATTCGTCTTTACACTTTACCTCAAATTACTCGACTAAATTATGAAATAGTTGTTTACATAGAGTTTCTTCTGACTGATGACATCTCTATACTTGACTGGATAAAATTACCTGCGATATAGTTTTCTCGAGAGCTGGCTGCGGGATATCTGATAGAAGATAAGCGTGTATCGGATTACGACTACCAAAACCACCAAAAATAAATGATTTGTAAATTATAAAAAACATAACAAAAACGTATTTATTATTATGGAGTACATTCTTAGTAAAAAAAAAATTCAGGAAAAGCGTTTGAGCATATTTGTAATAAATTAAGCAAAACTTTTTGTGCTTATAAAAATAAGCCCTTTTGTTAAAATTCAACTCGCGTTCACGTCTAAGCGTCATGTGTAAGGTAAATAAGAAACAAAAAAACCTCATCGGTCGGTGAAGTATTCTTAATTTTGTATAACTATTTTGTGGTAATTTGACGCCAAGCATCCTCTTCATTTATCTTGTTAAAATGATTCGGCTGTAGTCCAGAGAGAGAGGGTCCAAAAGTACATTATTTTTTCTATACAATGCAATAAGTTCCAAAGTTTTTATGGTTGGCCATTTCGTCGCTCATAAGCTGCGCATACAAGACCGACTTCACGGTCCGCGCGGCTCATACTGAGTGTCCTTTGGACATTGCAAAAAACCGACAACGCTTGCAAATTGTCAGCAGACCGGTGTCAACCTGCGAGTTGAGCTGGGTGGGCTCACAGTTTTCGCTCGGTTATCTATACGCGGCTCTAGGTGACCAATATATTATAAGAAATGCAGTGTAATGATATTTTTATTACAATAAAGTTGTATAAAATTATTTGTTTTGATTTGTTATTGCGCCGTACCTTTCTTCCTTATTGGAAAAGGGTTGTAAGAGGAGAGGATTGTTTTCTGTGAGGTCCCGGTATTTCACCGGTCGAGCTGGCCCTGCAGTGCAATAGATGTTATCGCTGTGGGCTTTTTAAAAGTGAATTGTATATTAACATTATAGCCACATGCCGCGTTCGAACAGATTTAAAAATTTGTTCATTGGGCATTTGTCTAAGTTGACGGCGTTAGTGTTTGTCGTCCTTTTGTGACGTCTGACGCTTAACTAATGCATACCATCTCTCTCAACATCAGGTGGAATGGGGCGAATCATGTTTATTCGTTATAAAATAATTGTATGATTTTAATATTTTTTTCATCTCTCGATACGGTTTCAAAATAAAACACATAAGTAGCAAAATGAATGGCACATTTATATTTAATTAATATTATTCATTTTTATAATTAGAGCTTTCTTGTTTAATTATATCATTTTAAACTATGCATTTGAACAGAGGGGGCACTTGTCAGCCGCGGCCTTAACAGAAAAAAATAAACAAAAAGTAACAAAATACATTGCGAATAAGCCTCGTTTTGTACACAATCTCCAGGATCAATGTAACAGAACAGAAAAAAATACCTTCGGTTTCTTAAAAATCTGAGCTTCAATATTGCGAATAAATTATGGGTTCATATGTACCAATTAACTCATACAGTCATCTCATGCGCTTATGTCGCACGCGCGGACAACAAATCATTATTATTATTAAAAAAAAACTTAAATTAAATTCTAGATGGAAGAGAAAGTCAACTAAGCTAAACTAAAGAGTCGCAAGTAATGATAAGTGCCTACGTACTACGATAGAATACTAAAAAAATATTTTGAACTTTTTTCAATAAGACATTTTAAAACTTTATAACGAAAAGTAAAAAGGGTGGGGATAATATTGTTGTCAAATCCCCTCCGTGTTGGCGTCCGCTGGCGCGTCGCCGCGGAGCAGTCATCGCAGGCAATCAACCTTACGCTATATAATACAGGGTCCTGCGAACCAAACTAGATTAGGTCGAAACAACTAGCAATATTGTACTTTACTCATAATCTAAGCGATTACTTATCTAGTACACAATGTAATTGTTTCTAAATAGACTTTTAAAAAAATCTCTTTCCAAATCCACTCGCTACCGGTACTGTCATGTGATAAAGACAAATTAATAATTAAATACATTCAAAAATCGATATTTGATTAAATGTGCATTCCAACATTGAGCTTTAAGAAAATAATATTTACAAAGAAATTATAATTCACGTGCGCTTTTAAAAAATGAAATTATAGCAATTAAATTCGAAAGAGCAATAGAAAGCGCAGATTTAGAAATCGAAAGAAAATAATCAAAATTGTCTTTTCAATTGACACAATAAAACTGGCTAAATTTTTTTTAAAGAAAGTGTATTGCCACAAATAAGTTCCGATCAGTGAGATATTTTTAGGCCAAAAAGCACTCGATTATTTTCATAACTTAAATTACCTCACATTTCGAGAAATTAACCATGTGGCAACAAAGTTTCTTTCAAATACATATCAACATAAATATGTAAATAAGAAAAATTTATTTCTTGGTGTAAATTTGTCATGAAAAGAAATCCATTAATAAGTTAATGAGCTAATATAAAATTACGTAGAACAAAAAAATATTTTGTCGATTTAACTTCATTACGACAAAATTCACTACACAAAAACATGATTCATACATTCAAAATCAATTAATTTGTAATTGTTAATGTATACAAAAGTAATTGTATATTTTCGTGTAGTAAATTATGTGGCCGTCAATCACAGTTGCATAAGTACTTCATTGAAAACATCTATAACAAATAGCTATCGAATAAAAATAAAAGTATATAAAAATAAAAAAAGCTACGACTGAGCGTAGATTAGGCTAATTGTCAAACCAATAGAGTTTCACTGGAGTTTTGGTACAAAGAGAACAAAAAATAATATCCCTTAAGTACATTCTTAAGTTAGCAGCCATTTTCATTTGTCGTTTTCTATAAATGCATGCATTTAATAAATAATATGGCTGCTCGCGACGAGCCCACGCATTTATAAAAAGCGCGACGGAACGCTTGTACTCGCAAAGTCGGCCATACGATTTACGTCATCAAATCATTGTCGAGACAAATACCCTTGAAAATATTACGGCAATGGAATATCTATTATATAAACAAATCACGCCATCTCTGGCAGTGAGTTGTTTTAGTTTGACCAGCAAAAATCACACGATACAATGGTTTCAACGCGAAAATCGTGCGGACAACTTTGCAGCCGGTTAACACTCGAGAAAACACCTTCATTTTTTATAAACTTGTATAAACATTTAATAACATCAGAAGTCCATTGACGAGGGGGGTTATTGTCGAGCTTTGCGAGTGACCGTACACCAATAAAACGTAAAAATAATAAATCAAAGTTAGACAGGACGAGAGCGTTGCCGCCATTGTAGAAATCAAAACTTCCCGAAAATGGACCTCGGACGACTTACGCGCTATGCTTATGGCAGCGAAACGAAACATTTTTAAATCGTAATTAAAAATATCTTTTTCTCATAGATTTATCAATTACACTATAATACCTATACATAAGTAGTTCTAGGCTAGTATTTTACAATTCCGATCCGATTCTCTCGTCGCACGGGGACGCCCCGGCCTCTCGCGAGATATACAAAACTATAGCTACAGCTAACAATATACACACTTAGAGCTACAGAGTCCGGGCGCTGCGCACTGCTTCGCGACACTCTTTGGGGCGCTCGCCGGGCGGCGGGACCGAAGCATCTTGCAGACGCTCCGGGTCCGCGGCCAAAGCACTTTGAACAACCGCTTGTTAACACAACAAGAGACGCACTTCAAGACAACTGAGGCGGAATTTATTTAACGCCTCACTTTTTACAACAATCACTGGGGGCCATTTACGCAATTACACGAGACACATCGGTTATCGGCGTGACGTGGACCTGACCGCACTCCATTGTCCACAACATGTCGCAGCATATTTGACGAGATAAATTTAGTACAAACGATTAGAAAGTGAAAAAAAAATTATCAATATATAAAGTTTTCGTATAGAAAAGTAGATTTGATAAATATTTACAACAAATTACCAAAAAACAAACCATTCGTGAAAAATTTATCTCAAAATGCGAAATGCTGTTATATTACGGGATAATGTTACATAAATATTTTATAATATGCCTGTGATATGAAGTATTAAAACAAAAATCATTTCTAAATATACACAAGTACAATTTAGAAAGGCCTAGATGAATAAATAAAAAAGGGCAACATTTAAGGACTAGCATTTGTCGATGTGAGGCCTCCGAGCATAGTGTGTGTTTTCGCCGGGAGTTGCAGGCTTGTTGGCCGCAATGGGCGCATGTTTGGCCGTCAGTGGGCGTGGTCACGTGTGTCAGTGCAGCGCGCAGGGGCGGGCGACGCGTCGCTATTGCGGGGGCGCGCCGCTCGGGGGCTGCCCGCCTAGCGGACCCATTCCCTGCACAAAAGATACAATCAGCTCGGGTTTTCCAGCAATATGTAGTAATAAATATTTAGTGAGTATCAGAGTTTGAGGATATACCGGCATAGGTTGCCAGTGGTGCGCGGGCGCGGCTAAAATGTTCAGTAATCAGTAACTATCAGTGAATCTGAGTGTGACCGCGAGTGTCGGGGGTGTGATTGTGTCAGGGCGGGTGTCGGCGTACCGGCATGGGCTGGTAATGGTGGAGGGGCGCGGGCAGCAGCTTGGGCGCCTCCTCCGCCTTCTCCTCCTCGCGCCGCTTCAGGCACGCCGCCTTCGGGTTGAGGTTGCGTTCTATAACCAATACAAATAATCGTTAGCGATCAACTGTTTGACGTATGACGATGTTTGACGCACGTTTATCAAATATAATAAAGCTGAATAGTTTGAACGCGTTTATCTAAGGAATTACTAATCGGTTTTAAAAATATTTTTTGTTTTTAACAATCCAGCTATTACAAAGGTTACGTCACAAGCTATGTAACATTGAGCCGAACGCTGCGACACTACTATACAATACTCTCAGTCGCTGTAAACGAACCACGAGGACAAAACGCATGTTGGAATAGATTTAACAGTATTAACAATTCGTAATTTCTGAAGTACTCTGTTTGGAAATAGGTTAGGTGGATTCTGATTTCGTTTAAATTAAACGTTGCGACAGATAAAACCTTGGGAGCAGCTTGAATATACCGAATACTGACCTCGGACTTGCTGCTCGAGCGTCATGATGACCTCGACGGCCATGTTGAGGATGCCGAGCTTGGTCTGCGGCTTGTCGCTCTTCAGATGCGTCATGCACATCCGCCCCAGCTCCTTCAGCGCCTCGTTTATATCTCTTATCCTTATCCTACACAATAAACATACGCATACATTTGATTAATAATTGTTTTGACAATAATCAGACGGTTAATTCGGATTACATCATTTTTATTTTACAATTACATACGCGGTGATAAATATCATATAAATTTTTTAACACTCATCAGGTGGAATCTTTCAAAATAAAATGTAATTAGCCTAAAAACCTAGTTTTTCTTGCGGACGCATTTGACGTCACACGCAACATGCTATAATAAAAAAATATATATTGTTGTGTCTTCGCTTAGCCATCACCGCTTATCTTTATGTAAATATATAAATCTAGAAATAATTACAGCATTAAAATACAACAATTTGAGTCATAGTATGTAATATACAATTGACGCGCACAGCGTCCGTGTCGGTGAGGGAGCGCGGATGGGCTCACCTCTCCCTCGCGTTGTTGGCCTGCCGCCGCTCCTTCTCCCGTAGAGCTTTCGCCTGAGGGTCTGCGTCCTCGTCCGCCTCGTCCGCTGACGAGCAACTATCGCCAAACGCAATCGTTACAAGACTGATAAGCTCCCTTAGTATTCATTCATAAGATATTATGTTGAATTTAAATTTGTTAAGCAAAAGTCTCACGTAAACTGATATGTTTGAAATGAGCGTTGTGGCGTCTACAGTACTCACTTAAAGTATTAATCTTTAAATGTCAAACATTTTAGTTATCTTTGTTTGTAACTTCTTCAAAATTTGTAGTACTGTAATTTACAGTTATCAAGTATTATACTTTAATTTAGTGACATGTTTGTTTTTAATTAATTGCTGTCACTAAATTAATGATGTTATTTTTGGTGATGGGAGAGAGCTTACCTCGAGTCACGAAGGCAGCGCGCGAGAGAGACAACCAACCTCCTGTTTGAAGTGATCAAAACGCAACAAAAGTGAACCTGAGACCTTTTGTTAGTTAAAGCGCATGACCGAAAAGTTGTCAATGACTGCTCGACCGATCAAACGAAATATCTGTAAATATTTCGCGACTGTGTTGCTATGCTAGACCCGAGCATAGAACGAATGAAATGAATGATATTAAAAGAATGAATCTGTCGTTATTATGATGTATTTTTTATTTATTGCTGCTTTAAGAATGTTACTGATTTAATTTCAACTTTTTAGTATGTCCAAATTTTTAGTTTACTTTGTTGTATGTAACAAAATATTTACGAGATTTCGTTGGTACTCGTAATGTTTTTCCTGAAATTAAAACAGTTTAAGGCGAAATGAACCTATCGATTCAGCAATGAATATATATATTAGGACTTACCTCGAACCTATAAGACAGACAAACAACATACACAGTATATTTGTACAGTAGGGCGAGGCGTTTAGTAATAGTTTACATACTATGACCCAAACAGTAAGCGGATATGCGGTGAGGTGGCAAGCTCCGAAACTTTCAATATACACAAGGCGTGAGGTTAGTGCGTTGCTTCCAGATTTCATTAGTTGTTGTCCAACTTCTGTGTGCCTGTGTAAATGTAAGGGAAAGGAAAGAAAACAGAATCTATGGCTTTCCTTTAAAACCACTTAAGTTAATACAAAATTGTATTTACATTATGTGTAATTATTAAGAGGACTCAGTTAAAGGAATATGAAGTGACCTGATATTATCAGGTATATCTCAATAATATTTATACAAATACAAATTACACATATACAATCGCTGTTATTTGAGTGACGTCATGCGCGACCCAGCATGTTGTATGTATGTACAGTCGAGTTCCTTGGCGGTATTCCACTTTAAAAGATTCGTACGCCGTGAGACGTTGACGGAGAAACAATAACCAATAGGATGTTACTTTTAAATGTGTTAGGACGAGAAAAGGTCGGTCAATGTTGTAACAATAGAGTATCCGCAAATAATTATTTCGTATGAATGGCAGAGATCGTAAAACTTCCCGAGCTGAAAACAAAGAGCGGTGATATCAATAGTCAGGGGTACAGTGCAGGTATGCCACAGACTATTTTGTCATAACATCGATCTCGAAGGAACTCGACTATATGTATGATGTATGTGTGTATGTCGCACCTCTCTCGCACGTTGTTCGCCTGTCGCCGCTCTCTCTCGCGCGCCGCCTTCGTGTCGGGGTCGACGTCCTCCTCGTCCGCGGAGGAGCAGCTGCGCGCCACAACACCACTAACAAACTCGTCACGTCACACCTCACAACCCCCACTACATCTCCACCCCCACTTCACCCCACCATACGCTATAGTGCCAGCAGCCCTAGCCTCACATTTAGGAATCTTTGCTTCGTACGTCGAAAATACGGCTCATTTATGTAAGTGGTGGGGTAGAGTGGGGGGGAGAAAATACATTAGGATACAAAATAACAATATCATACTTTCTATGGCGTAAGGCGCTATATAGGTTTATAATTTTATTAAAAATGTCTTGACAGATAAATTATACAAGTCTATGCGTTATTTATGTATTCTTTTTTTAGATATTTAATAAACTACTGCAGCCTTATTATAATCACTGAGTGTTATGATATTAAATTTAAGAAAATAATTTAGAAAGTGTGATGTATGAAACATCATAGTAATTTCCATTATAATACAACAAATGTCAAAAAGTCAAAAACGTTAATTTTCAGAATAAAATTAAGTTTTCGTCGCAAGTGCATTTTACTTCATTATTTTTAACATGTTAAATTAAAATTTATGACTTAAATAAGATAAATAAAAGTAATGTGTGTTGTGATTGTGTGTGAAAAATAAGAGTTTATTTTTTTACAAATTAACAAGACACTTAAGTATTCGTGCCCGGAGTGTCATACTGCACACTAACTAGTAGTGGCCGCGTACTGTTTGTGTCTGTGTGTGCACGCGTGTGGGCACGCGTGTGGCAATGCATGAGGCACTCACTATCTGCGCGAGCGCTTGTTGGCGGGCGGCTTGCCGAGCTCGGCGGCGCCGGACGAGGACGGCTTGGCCTCCAGCGCCACGTCCGGCGGCTCCTTGCGCTTCTCTGGAACGATACGCAAAAAACATTCAAGTCACTCTCTTCTGTCATTATTTGTACTTAGCTATCTATGCGCAGTGCGGCCCGCGGCTGGTGGTGCACTGGGTGATATTTACTTTTGTTACGTACTTTTCTTGTAGTGGCAGTAAATTTAGTAAAAGTTATTTTTAATAACACATTTTTTAATAATTTTAACAAAAATTTCGCTACATTCAGGACTCGCCTGAGAAAAGTTGAACGACCTTTGCGTTGTATAATAAATGATCTGTATAACAAACTGTTAAGGGACTTTAGATACAAATATTCGAGTACAAGTAGTGTCTGTGAGCGACTCACTTGTGTTGGGCAGCAGGTGGCGCTCGAGCTTGACGGGGGGTTCGGGCGCCGCGTGCCCCAGCCCGCCCACTCTACTCGCTGCAAGTACATACAATATGTTGAATATTGTCTCAAACTAATCCAACAGATTGCGGTAAACAGAGATAGCGATATCCTACCCATCGAAATATATATAATTACAAGACCCAAACCCACACCATTAATTTCCCCTATCCAATTCATCGTTTTTCTTACATCATCATAGAAGGCAATGGACTTGGGACTACATTATTTGTTTTAAATGTTAATGGGTTACGATGTCAACAGAAATATTTATGAAAAGTGGTAGTTGGGAGCGAAATAATTATGAAAAGTGGTAGAGTGGTCCTCCAACTTGGTTGTTACTGACGGTGGTTGTGTGGTGGCGGAAGGTGTGAGATGGTAGGAGTTGTTTGGTGGTGTAGATTGTTAGGTGGTGATGATGGCGATATATACCTGCTGGCGTTTGGTGGTGCACGTCGTGGGGATACAACTCGGGTGCCTCCGCGTGATTGCGCAGCACGTTGATGGCGTCATCCAACCTCTCCTCCATTCTCGCACCCTGGATACAATAATTACCTTTGTTAAGTACATCCTCGTTGCTCCTACTTGCAATATAACTTTGAATAACATATTTGCAATTATTATTTTAGCCACTATTGTCAAAATAGAAAAAAAAACTAAGGAAGTACCGTAGCTGGTCACAGAAAGTTTTTAGAAGGCAAGTTGTAGCTATTAATAATTTAATAATTATTTATAATATATAATTTTAAAAAACCGACATCTATCCTGTCGGGAATCGAACCCAGGACTATGATAAACTACTATAGCGAATGCAACACAAAAAAAAGGATGTAAGCTATAAATCCATGCCACAACATCAACTAGCTTGACCGGGCTACAACAATTTTTTGTCAGCAAATCCTCATGCAATTAATATTCAGTTACCACACATTTTACTTCGAACATTTGATGGTATTTCAAATTCAAAAGAAGAATTTGGGACTAAAATTATGAAAAAGGTATGCATAGGTTATTGAGACATTTTGAAAAGACAAATACAGAAAATAATGACATGGCAAATTTATATTGTAAAAGTGAGTGGCAATGTCGGTAGGGGATGTCTCAGGCAAACTAAAGTAGATTAGATTGGTGACCTGCTAAGAAAAGGGGATACTGCTGGATTAAGAAGTGGCCAAATTTACTTATTTAGGTAATTAATAATGTAATGAAGTGTACTCGACTGATGGGATGAAATATCAGAATGGGATAAATATTGGTTGGGGAAGAGCGAAGAAGAAACCAGAAGGGCAGGGGGGACAATGTTTATTGTAGGGAGATATGTTGTAGGTGGCGCATGGTGTATTGTAGGGAGGCGCAGAGATGTCTGTTGTCGAGCCGTGGCGGCGCTGGAGGGGGCAGCGGGGGCGGGTGGAGTGCGGTGCGCGCGGGCGCGGGCGGTGCGTGTACTCACTACGATGTCGGAGTGGTCGCGCAGGAACACCATGGCCTCGTCGAGTTGCCGCTGCTCCGCCGGCGCGCCCTACCGCACGCACGCATCGTCAGCGACCCGAACCCGCGACCCCACCACTCACTCTCATCGTCGCCTCAACTCAATTCGACTCTCGACTGACAGGAGTAGACATCTCAACTACACTCGACATCGTCTACCGCTTTTTACCTTACGTACCTTGTTTTTTTATTTGTTTATTACTGATATTACCTTTTAATCAATCTTTATTGTGTATTCTTTTCAGATTTAAAAAAATATAAAGGATGTTGTTAATAAATGATTAATTCCTACATTTTTAAGTAAATAGTCATTAATATTTATTGTTTTGAATGCTCCATAGTTATCATCATATGGAGTTAATCAAGGTTTTCACATATTTTTTTAGTGAATAACTTATTTCCTGCTGATGATTTATATTTGAACAATTTATTTATATTTGAACAATACTATTAGATTGCAGATTCGACGTATCTTAGGAAGTATTTATGATTTCCTTTTCACATTGTGAAAAATAAGGATGTTTTTTTGAGAATTATGTAGCTAAATTGAATTTAGATAGATACAATTAGATAAAGAACACTGATACTAAACTATCTATAACTCTATCTACAACTACAAAAATTCAATTCCTAAATAACTGAAAAAACTATTAACAAATGCATTGTAACTACGAGCGAGCGTTAGGATCGGGGCTCTGCGCAAGTCGCTGACATTAAAACAAAAACACAACAAACAGAAAAACAACAGCAAAACACAAAGAAAACACGAGAAAAACATGGCTAGGCTAAAATAAAAATTTGTTATTAATTTACGTTCAAAATTAAAATTAAATCATATTAAAGTATTAAAAATCAGGTAAAAGATCTCAGAAATATTTAATATAAAATGCTTAACCATATTTTTCTTAGTGAAGTCAAAAGGAAATATTTAAAGCTATAAGAAACAACTCAAGTATACAACTTCTGCAAGACGAGTATGTACTCTATTTATGTAAACAATGTGAACTAAGATAACAGGAAAAGAAAAACTTTAATTAACTTTCTATACTCTATAAGTACAAAGTAACACAAGTTGTATTTGAAGTTGTGTCTAAAAAATTACGTCAAAAGGAAATATTTACAATAAAGTTGCTCCACGTGTCTTTACTTTTTTCTTAACAATTCTTTTGAAAAGTGCAACAACTTCATCAATGGAATGTCAAAATTAATTTTATTCAGTTAGATACAGACATGCTTTAAATCATGCAAAATCACGAAAAAATCGATACTATGCAATATGTTTTTTTTTTTATTTAATTTCTATATAAAAAGCCTTTATATCTCTGAGTACCATTAGGAGCTACAATGTTCTAAACTCAGACAAATCAAAAAAAAATTCTTCATTTAAGCTACTTATAACATTTATTATTTTATTCCTGTAAGGCGCTACTATTAATGGTATGTTTTTCCATATCTATGTTTTCGTTCTGTTGCATTTTGATTACAGGCTTCGTTTTTGTGGATAATATATACCAAGTTGCAATATGTACCATAACATTGTGCGGAAAGACGGCGACGTGGTGTTGGTGTCCGTTGGGCAGCACGCTGGGCACATTGCCCACGCCGCTCACTGCACCCACGCCGCTAACTGTGCCCACCGCGCCCACCGAGCCCACGCTGCCCACGGAGCCCACACCCGCGCCCGGCGGTGACGACACGCCCGCCCATCCTGCTGTCTGTTGCTGGAAACGAAATTAAGTAGTATTTTTTTAGATAAATACAAGAAGATTTACAGATTAGAGGAGATTTATTATACAAGATTATACAAGGAGATAGCAACTTTGTGTATTCAGTATTATTGTGTAGTATTCAGTACTTTTATATTGGAGAAAGTCTCATAAAATAATGAGGGATGGCACCCGCTAAATGTTTCCTCCCTGGACTTCTGTGAAGAACCTGCTCTATTTTAAACAACTGTGCATGTGCTAGGTGATGGTCTAGACAGTGGTCATATGGCGACTTCAATTGAGGCCTACTCTGGCGCAGAGATCGTGGTAAGGTGTGGTGGGGTGCCTACCTGTCCATTGTGATGGTGCATATGGTGTGTGTGGTGCGGCGAGTGTTTGAGCGGGTAAAGGCGCGCGTGTAGCGGCGGCGGAGAGTGCACGGGCGTGGATGGCGACGACCCGTACGACGACAGGCTGCCCGCCTCCGCGCCCGCACCCGCTCCCGCCCCGCTCGGGGCAGCGCCCGCCACGCTTGTGGCCGCACCGCCGTACATCTAAAGATAAGTGCAATTTCATATTTTAAAGCGTGGTAAGTGTCAGTGACTACAATGTAATTGATTTAAATTTGCAGTGCTATTCAAAGCTGCCATAAAATTAAAAATGATTCGAGACGGAACTTAAAATCTAAAATCTTTTCATAAACTGCCCACATTTGGAGTTGGTCCTGTAAGCCAGCTTAAATTTAAATCTTGGGACAGGAAAGGCATAATATTTATTAGTGATCAAGATTAATTAATCTTCTCTATTCTAATAGCACAACTAATCAGTATCTAAACACAAATTCAAGTGGGACAATCCTTCAATATGCTTTGGGACAGTAACCAGAATTACGCTGCGAGTAAATCGATGAATGTAGACTCCGGCCAATTTCTAGTGAGCGCAAAGTAACCATGTCATCTACGTTATGTACTTATGGCAAAGTAAGTTTACTAATCGGTTTGCACTTGAAGGTGGTGCAGGAGTTTTGGTGGATAATCTATCTTTTCCAAGAGGACAGGATGTCTCAAGGAGATTTCACTCGATACCAGTAAAGGGATAGTAACCGGTTGTAGTGGCGGCTTGGTGAGTAGCATGGTGTCTGTGGGCGAGTGGACGGGTGCTGCTGCGCGGAACGAAGACATGGGCGGCAGCGGCAACTC
>DWLR01001709.1:0-17313 GCA_018246295.1 Papilio alexanor hazarajatica
TATATATATCGTACACATACTCCAGAATCGACAGTTAGTTACGAAACGATTCTTACCTAATTGCGCGTACGCAGCTCTATGACGTAGCCTCCGCGTGAACCTAACGTGATAGGCATAAAAGAAACGTATTTATACGCGCCTCTGTGAATACTAATCAGGTGAAATTGACATTATATGTAAAAATAAGCAGACAATCGCAAACAGGATGTGACCGTCTAAAATGTTTAAAATGATTTGAATTATTATGACAGAAGTCAATATTTTTTTTACTATTTTTAAGTAGAATATCAAAGAAGGAAACACAACCCGTGGAAAATTGCCAGACGGTAGATCTTGAAACGGTCAAGAAACTTGGAATCATGCCTCGTAATTTAATATGCAATCTTGGTAATGATAAAATATATAAATGGACAAATTAAATACTAGTAAGCAATAATTTTAAAGTAACAACACTAAAATAAATTTGAGTGTAACAATAAACCACTACGTCAAATATTTTTGATGCAACCTGACTTAGGTTTAAGCTTTAATTTCCTGGTCATATTTAAATGTTAATTATGATATTATGTGATATTTTAAATTTTTTACCTCCTGTGTAATTAATGTATTTAATGTTTCTCAAATATTGATCAAAACTTTGAGCTCTTTGCTCTTTTTATCATCAACCTGTTATTGTAATGATGCCGTGAATGAATGGACCTAAATATTTGATGTTATGCAGTCGTTTTAGTAAAAACGAATAGTCTACTAAACCTGCAGATGTAGAGTACACATGGTATGATGTTTGTTACGCCAGCTATGAGAAAGTTAAGTAAATGACGACTTAAGACTTAAGTTATTTTTTAAAGTTGGTATATTCGGTACTGAAATTGTGGCAATGGTTTGTTTTTATTGTTCTTTTCGTCAGCCGACATTGCCACTGTATGTTTCTACATTTCTTGTCGGAGGACTATAATTACCATTGCAAATTATTTTAATTTACAAGTAACAACTTCAGTCTTACAAGATTGTAGATACAGCCAGAGCGTTGAAATAGTGATAAATGAATAAACAAAAACGTTGCGAGTGAAATAGATATGGATAGATATGTTTTAAGGAAAATGTTCTTGAATGTAATAGACAGTATTCTATATATTCAAAAATTCGGGTACATATATTTACATGTATCAATTTAATTAAATCATTACAGGGCTGGAATATATTAGGTAAATGAAAAAGTGTTAAAAATACGTGAAGCCTTTTTCTATTGCCTAAAATGGTTTCTATTATACGCATAAGCGAATGTTGTTTGAAGCACTGCTGAAAAGTTGTAAATTTCAGGGGCACCATTATAAATTAATAAAAAAAATCGTTAAATGAATTTTTATTAATAAATTACGACCATAAGTGTTGAATAACGAAAATTCACTTCATTTAAACACAATCGTTGAATTTAACGAAGGCAACTTTAATTCAAGTCACAAATGGCGTTAAGTTTGTAGCTAGAACGTAGCTCTAAAGTAAGCTCCTTAGTGTTTCAATAAAGATCTAGATCAGTCCTTCTGTCTTGACTGATTGAAATGTGACGCGGGGAGACGATGTCGTCGTGTCTCGCGTGTCCGCGCGCGTGATAGCATCGCTCCATTCACTTATAGGTTTCTGGCCCCATAACAATTAATCCTGAATAAAAAGACAGTAAATTGTTTTTCAAAAGATTTCTTCACACAATTTTATATGCAGTTAATTTAAACTAGTTTGGTGCGTGGGTGGATAATGTATCGATATTTGGAGTTAATTAAAAGTTTAGGTTCTAGCTATTATTTTGGGCTTTCATTACTTTTGAGAGGTAAATAGTAGAGCAATCTGTCATACTCATGTTGTCCAAGTGCTAAGACTGTTTACCAGCGCATACAAATTATTTTGTTTAAATTAAATTTCATTAAAATTATTATAAGAGTGTGGAAAAGTTTTCTTTTTTACTTTAAAAAATTGTGATTATTTTACACCTTTAAAATTCTCATCAGTGTTAAGATCAAAAGATCAACGCTTATCAAATCGGCTACATTAATAGAAAATAAATATACGCAGATTATTTCCCAGACTCCTCAAACAACAGACCATCGATTGCCGTCTATTCGTATGCAGACCACATCATTGTTCCGTCATACATTATCTTGAATTCCAGTACCACGTCAACGCAAATAGCGTCCTATAAAGTCATCTCCTTATCAATATACCATTAATTTAAAACTTTATTACGTTAATGTTCCTTTCAATACAATATTAGTAAATATGTAATGGTACGTTGTTTTTTATTAAAATAATAGATATAAATATAATGATAAGCATTGTCAACGAGTGTTATTAAATGTATAAAAATATAATTTTATTGACGTGTTCCAGATATAAACACAATGTAAATAACTTAAGATGGTATCTTAAATTATTTACATTTTTTTCTATTTATTTTTTCTTGGTACCCTTTCTCTACAACCGGTTGTAATTTAGACATTTAGAAACAAATGTTTTTTTTTTTCCATTTGGTATAATCCAAATGAATATTGATAAGGACGACGAAATTTTACTGCTAGTGTTTTAAGCTAATAATTTTTCTGTTGTAATTATTTTTCATAATCAAAAGCTTTGTGAACCTTTATGATAAGTAGATATCTATAAGATTTTAGTGACATATTTATTGAGCGTAGCAATATCGCATGACAACAAGTGCCATATGCCTAATTTGGAAATTGGTTCGAATAATTGAAAACAGTTATAGCGTGTTTTAAGTGGCCGGCGAAAAGTAAGTTATACATAGTTCGGCGTTTACATTCAAAGCGCGCGCCTCTAACGGTCCGATACTGAAATGAGAGTCTGGTCAAGTCGCTCCGCTACTGTATATTGGGATTGAATTATATAATACATTGTGCGTTGCTTTGGTGCACGTGTAAATATTTGAGTGAGATACTTTGAGCACCGAGTTTAAATTTAATAAATTGCTCAACTAAAGTAGTACCATTTATCTACCACGTCTCGTCAATATCTCAAGTTAATTTCTCCTTTTACTTTAATTTCGATAAATAAATACTCGATCATTTTTAATCGCTATGTTAATATCTTTTAACTTTAAGAAGCTATAAAAGTCATCAAGAGTATTAACTATAAATAATATTTTATTTTCAATATCATTTCAAATTAATTTGCCAACTGCTTGGCTTGCTTGTGAGTAATTATGACTGACGTAGGTACATGAGCGGCCTTCTCGTTGTCGTCGCTCGTCCTATTCTGGCACAAAAGAGCCGCTTTCCTATCACGCACGTGTATCGCCCACCAACTCCTATTTACACGCCTTTATATCTGTACACCGGTAACACTTCCTAGTTTTCAATTAGGAGGGATTAGGATAAATCTCTTTGTGATCATCCGGAAAGCGAATCAACTAGCGAATAAAAAAGTGCAAGATACGATCTTTGTTAACAAGTTGAATTTCTAGATGTACTTACAAATTATTCACACGGTTTGTCTGACCGTTTAGATTTAGAAGTGCTGTTTAAAATTCAGGAGGGTAAAATGTGACAAGTTTTTATAGCAGTAAAGTGTAACGATAGTCAAATTTCTGGTTTTTTGACGTACACTGTTTGCATGCGGACTGGATTTAGCGACAAATATTTTAATTTATTTGTATGTGTGTATATATATATTCATTTAGGAAGGCAAATACATTCTCTTTTTGATAACTGCGTCCATTTTATAGCTTATTCAATTATTATAGATTTATCTACATAATCGTTCTGTCTTCTTTCTGGTCTTTTTAATAAAGATGTAGAAACATTATACTGAATATATAAAGGGGTAGGTACAGATTGTATCTCCAATATATACGATCGTGTCACAGTTCTTTTATCTAATCCGAACAATAGGTATCAACTGCTCATCCACTACTGCATTATTTAACCATCGCGTTACTTAAATTCGTCTTCCATCACTGGTACAGCTATTTACTTTCACGGATGTTGTTTCGTTTCTTTTACCTTCGCTAGATTTATTTTAAACATTATTTCCTCTATAATTAATTTTATTGTATACTTCATCATTATCATCATCAACAAATTGAGAAAAAAGTAAATAGCAATTTCTATGTCAAGGAACTTCTATTGGGTTTACCAAAGAAAAGTGATTTCGTACCTGATTTTTTTTTCATATCAACATGATATTGTTTTGTTAACTTAACTAAACTGTAATAGTAGTTATCTGATATTTGTGTCACATTGATACAAAACGTTTAATAATTATAATTTGAAACTCAAGAAATACGAGAACGAACAAAGCGTTATAAAGTAAAATTTCAACTAAAGTAATTAATAGAATCTGTGAGAAAAGAAAGGTTTTGTAAACAACTGAACATTAACACTTACGACACCAAGCCAAATTTCAACAAAGCAACTCAACCGCAACTATCTCTTTCACCCTAACCGTTCTGTTTGCAAGCAGAAGTGAGATTTCCCAACCCTACGTTGTAATTCGCTACTGACGGTTCCAGAGTAAGGCTAAAACTTGAAATTTTTATGTTAATAAGATTGCATTATATTGTGTTCTAATTGTTACACTAGTATCAAGAGTGCGCAGTCAGTGAGTGGTCGTGTGTTGATTGTTGTGTCGATCTGTTTGTACATTTGTTGTAATCATGGATTTGCGAAATCATAAGGTGTTGAGGCGAAAGACTAAAACTAACCTGTCCCGTTCTTCTTCGATCTCTACTCCAAGGTAAATGCTGACAAACCAAATCTTGTATGCTTTGAAAATCCGAAAAAAAACGGTGGGAGTAAATCAGTCTTTTTAAATTTTTTTAACAAAAAAAAAAACACAACCCGACTTCAAATGTACATAGTTTTATTTATGTCATTTATAGCCACGGCATGTCTCATTACAAGTCCATCAAACTCAAACTAGGCGTGTCTTAACCAATATGCCCATTTTCGGAATATCTTCGAACCCTAGGTTCAATGACATTCAAAATTAAATGGGACTCACTTGCAAATGTCCCCTTTACAACAAAAACATAAATAAATCGTTTCATAAATGACTAAGTTCTGAGGTAACAAACATAAAAAATTACAAGCAAATTGAGAAACTCTACCTTTTTTTTGAAATCGGTGAATGAATTTAATTTAGAAAGAAATATTAGTACAATGATTTGGAGATAATTGCATTTCATTTGGTCAATTTGATCACTTTGTAGTACCGTATATTATTCTGCTAAGAATTGAATCTCATAGGGCTTTTATATCGATTTTCTTACAACGAAAATATATTTTCATTATTTATAATATTTTCACTCCAAAACACAAAAACAAATAGATTACCAATAAGAAGATAGGAAATGACCTTGGCCCTATAGATGCATCACGAAAACTTCCTTAATATCGTAGTCCTAAGATTCCCGCGAGAGATGAAGCTAGTAAAGAAGTAATATAACACAAAGAAAACGAATATCAAGTGCAGTAGGAGTGATGCAATACAAGTACACTCATTACTACGGCATCGCGGCGTGTCACTTGTTCACATGTGAGAATTTATTTGTGATTACAAATGTAATTAACGCATGATTAATATCCGGGTTGAAACTATCTAAAGTAACTCATGCTGCCAAGAACGTGAAACCGAGTTCATGTGAAGTCATAGATGAACTTTCCTGTGCATTGATGGACGTTTATTAGTTTTCCTAGACTTAATAATAAAAAAATAGAAGTCGACAGGAAGTTCACTTAATGATTGGTGTCAAAGGATCATTGTTAGTGGTCGTGTTTGGCAGTTGACAATAATAATGATTTTTAGGCAATTTGTTTTATCATTTTTAACAGCTTTTTGAGTGTAAAATTTAGCATTTTTTTATTAACTCGGCATTTCCAAATCTAAATTCTTATTATAGTTTCATTGTAAACGGACACTGTAAACTTTGTCCGTACTTTCATCATACGGATACCTAGCACTGTCAAATTTATCCATATAGCTCAGATGTCAACAGCTATGACCAGAAACTTTTTAGTCAAAAATTTAGGTCATGCACTCATTTCAAGCAAATGACTTAGTAGCCAAAGGTTGCGCATAAAAAGAGTATCAGAGTAATTTCATGTAAATGTTTGCGCGGATACACATGTCATGATAGTTTCGGCGCGCTATCGAGTCCGGTACAATTTTGGCACACATTTGACCGTTTCACGTCACTCTCAATGTCAGACAAAACGAGGTCAGACGGTTCTGTGTAAGCTCGTGGAACATGATCAACTAACTTCGTGCTTTATATGTATCTTCCTTTTTTGTTTTTTACATAATACCTAAACTAAACCATTTTGACAATTGCACTCTAACTCCTTTAATTACCAATAGAATTGAAAGATTAATTGTTGAAAATTTGCCTTTAATTGAAAATATTTCCCTTTGAAAATGGCCCCACAAGTTAAATTTGATAGTATAAAGCATAATTTAAGCTAAAAAAATAACCTTGCAACTCGAGCTTATTTAAATCAGGTCGCATTATTAAACATCTTTATCGTAGCCATTAAGCTATGATCTTAATAATCCAGAACATACCTAATTTTTGGCACACTAATTAACCAATATTGCGCAAGGCGGCGCATTAGGAAGTTTACTCACGATAAACAAAACTGTGTTTATACGTATAGTTTAAGTGAAAGCTCCCATTGTGATTATGTAAGTTCATTTAATAGCCAACCGAGAATTCTGAGACAACGCGGTAACTTTATGTGATATAACAAAACCTGTACAGATATAATATTAACACTGGAAATTTATTCAAATTTACCCATCAACTTATTTCCACCACAAGCCTTCAATTGAGCTTATTTTGAAGCATATCTCAACAGAATTTACGTTATATTTTTGAGAATGTAAATTAGAATTAAAATCATCGTCTTCCGTTATTTCATCTTCCGCATTTTTCTTTTATACTATTCTTTTCTCTCTTATTTTCTTCCTTGAAGGTATTAGAAGATCTGCAATCTCGTCGGTTTAATAGTTGGCTCATAAGCAGATGCGAATACTTAATATCATATCGCCAAACTTTAGCCAATATAATATTTGTAACAAAAAAATAAAACTTAGTGACTGGTGTAGCAAGGGAATTCAGACATGTTAGGCAAATGAACTATAATTAGAGCTATTATTTTTTACAAGTTAAAAATATCCATAAAATGTAATTCATCATACTGTACTCAGAAGTAACGCCTATAACATTTAATGTGATTATTTAAATGAAGTAAACATGCAAATCTAAGTCATGAACTAGTAACTCTAATTTTAAAGTGAAAAACGGCGGTTCAAGGCTAAAGAAAGGCTTTAAATTAACTTATACTCTCCCTTAGAGCCTACAAGTCACTTTGCAAGACGAACTCCTCCGTCTATCGTCATTCCTGCAATGTATTTAAAAAAGATACATCTAGATACAAACATTTATAATCACTACTGTTTTCAACAATTAAATTAACATTCCAAAGGTATTTTACCAAGATAGCACACTGGGTGGTTATGTTCGGAATAGATTGCGAAAGGTTAGGCATTTTTGCAGTCGTTTAACTTTATGAGAAGTGATTAATGGTCTCTGATAGTGGTGCAACGGGCGCAGGCTTTGAAAAAATAACGTAACAAAGCGTTATATGCAAACATACAGGAAAATCCGTCTAGTTTTTTAAGGACGTGTATTAATGAAGAATTCCTAACTTAAAATAAAAGTATTAAAATTGCCTTTATATGGCAGTGTCGGATATTTTTATAAAAAAATCCAATTTCATATAGAATCATTTATCTTTTCGAGTTAAATATCAAAGTGCATGCGCATTTGTTCTTGATATTTGATACTTTTACTTTTTTCAACTGTTTCTACATATGATAATCACTAACATAATTTCACAATATCTATGTCTATAACTAACACAATCTGCGAGAATAATTATTCTGGAAGAAACGTCGAGACGAATTCTTTGCCGTTAAAATGTGTGAACTCGGCAATTATAAAAATTAACTTGAGAAAGTGTAAAAAATAACAAAACTCAACCTTATACACATAAATGTCCAGATAAAAGGCGTTCCCGTCCTCAGGTATCAGTCATAAAATTCGCAAACCGCGAGATGTCACCCGATGCTAACGGCAGATAAGCCACCGCGCCGCGGAGCATGAATAACCGCGGGTAGCGGTTGACAGGTCGCCTCGTTATTCATACACTCCGGTACTGTATTCTCTAACGCAACTATAAACCAACACGCCTTAACATTTATAATCCAACTTACGTCTTATGCATTTGTAGCTCTACGGTAAATTTTCAAAATCGAGCAGACTAAATTGGCATAAAATAAAACAACGTACAAGAAGCTCAGTGTGGAGGGTTCCGATGTGTGCCATTGGAGATCCCAGAACTCTCTCTGGTAGCACTTGAGGATGGCTACCGAGGGGGTTTTAGTGAATTAAGTATCACATAACCCTGTCTTTCTCTCAGAAGCAGTACCTTTTGAATATTTCACCCCTGATGCCAAAAAAAAATTAGCTAATTCCCTGGTAAAAAATAACGCAACCATTAAAGGTATACTTTTTTCCATATATTTCTGGACGTCTTCTGCATTCTTGAGTTTTTTTTTAGTTTAAGAAACACATGTAACATAGAAAGGATTAACCTGCGTTATATAATTTCAAAGAAATAAAATGTTAATAAAGCAGTATCGAATAAAAAAAAATTAAAACAACAGATACTTTCCGTTATAACGTGTTTCGTTTAAATGACCTCATATTTAAAAATTGCGTACACTTTACAAGAATTATACATTCCATACTTGAAAGTGATAAGCTTGGTAACGGATCAAGGCGTTGTATTCGGATAACATCGTTGACCGTCTGGCTGCTAAAACAGTTAAGACCCCGTTTTATCCACACATTGTCTGGCCATCTTTATGCACGTGTCTAGCGTTAGCAAACGGAGTAGACGAGCGGGTTTATACGCTAAATGTCTACGCGATCATAGATTAGAAACCGCTTTGCTATGAGATCCTAAACACATAACAAAAAACGTGCGATTGTTTTATATTATACTTAAAAATGATTACATGTACTGACGATATGAAAGGGTATTAGAGATTCTTCATATTTTCTTTAATGGCGTACTTATGGAAACAAGAAATATAATGCGATGATATTTCTACGTAATAAGCGAATTATTTATAGAACAAGATCCTTATCCAACAAAACATAAACTTTTCATATAATTAGCTTAATTTTTTAGCACACATGGGACAGTTGATTTTTCGTTGATTTGGTATACGTAGAGGATAACCCAATTCTTTCTATTTCTATTTATATTTCTAATTAATGACATTACTATTAGATGTATAGTAATATAATCGTATGTTGATTACATATGATAAAGTGTTGACCGTTAACGAGAAGTTAATTTGCTATTTGCACAGAGCGTTGCGTTCGCACTGCACTCGCGCCGTACCCACACGCTGTTACGTAAATTAATAAAGGTCATGCGCGATTGTGGGAGTGGATGATGGAACGCAACTCGGTGCAATAAAAGAAACATTACTTATTTTATAAATTGCATTGTTCTGACGAAACGTTCGTGCCAAACTCGATACGATATAGTTAGCTAAATCGTTATTGCTTAACATAAAATCAACATCTAATAATCAATCTGAGTGCTGCATAGATTTGCATTCGCGCAGGGGTACCAACCGAGTGATAAAATAAGGCATGCTAGTCCGTTACTAGCTGCCTTTCAAACAAGAACAATGTTATATTTGCCAACTTGGCAACGTAAATATACGCAGCGTGGGTTGTTAATGAGACCTTCCTTTAAGAAATACTTTCTATAGCCGTATTTTGCCGTTATTAAAAATTAACTCACATTGACATTTACTATTTACGCATGCATGTTTACACAACTTGGTTTAAAGAGCGAGAGAGAGAGAAAAATTAATAACTAATTAAAATACTACTAACCAATAAATTACTAATAACAAAGAACATAACTTCTGTTATGTTCTTCAACACATTCCCTGCTTTTGGCTTTCTTGCTATCTCGCATATCTTGCATATATCTATCGTAATGGAAAAACACCCCATCTTAAAAGGGATTTTTTACGAGTAGTATCTATAGGATAGATACGAGTATATAGGGGTATAATAACATTTTACGCTATCGCAAAACTATTACATTTTTATGAATAAATTGAATTTATATGCAAAATATAATTTGACTCTATAAACATTGATGATCATTGTCAAAATATATCAATACAAGCAAAATATTTTATATAGGAACGAAATCAGATCAAATATTAGTTTCATTAGCGATTGTTAAAAATTTCCGTCCTTCCAAATCACGGAAGTACGAACTATAAAGATCAAAGTTCAAACATTAATATTTCCTATACTGACGCTATATTTAATTTAGATTAAATTAAATTCTAGTTTTAATGGTTGTCGTGTTAAATGAGATCTTCTTCTTTCGTCTTATCAGATATTTATGCGCATTATTGATAAATAGTCTAAAGACAACTAAATATAGAAACGAACGGAAATATACTATGCTACATTATCTTTAAAATTTGTGCTGCGTATTCTGGGTTTTACATTTACATAACGTAAGTAAAATGATTATGTACTTTATTTTAATAACTTTTAAAATCCGCATTTAAAATAATAAAAAAAGTTGCATGGTCGAATCCGCCTTATTAGGCATAGGTAAAATAAAAAGATATCCCTTCCCAACACTAAGGTTCCGTAATGTTTTTAAGTTGAGTTTGTGACCAGCTGCGATTATCTGACTGTGAAAGCTTGTAGAGGCGACCCAGACATATTCAGGATTACCGTATTAAATTCCCACTCACTATTTTTAAGCAAATAAACATTAAGATTTTATTAGATTACATACTTCATAGAAGAATACATTACAAAATGTACAAAAGACGACTGTATTATAGCTCCATTGATAATTATAATTGTGATATATTTCAAGCTATACCAATGACTTACAATATAGTTGCATATTAAGTCTATAAATCATGAAAGTACAATCTGTCGACATTACTCAATCAATGCTAGATACATATTGTCGCACAACAATCACATGTTTGTTATTTGTACCAGTTACGCATTCTGTCAAATTTATATTCCGCCTAGCTTTCTACAGCTCTCATATCTATGTCAGAGTGATATATTTAAACATGTTATATATACTATTGATGAAATTATGAATTAATTTTATATTATATTTTGCGAGTCACGTTAACTGATAGGTTTATTGTATACGTGTTGGTACTTATATCTTCGAATCAAACGAATCTACGACTCTCTAAGAAGTTGTGTGCGGCAATATTATTAAAGAAACCAACACTAAGACAATGGTTTATTTAATTTTCAATTTCTTAATTTAATAATTATTTCTACATACTATTCTTAAAATACGAATAAGAAGGTATTTTTGTACTAATATTTAGCTCAGGGTTAACTCTTTCTTGTCTACTCATAATAATTACTTTAATATATATAATATATATTTTTCAGAATTATTTAAATATTTATGTTATTGTTTAAAAATAATCCAGGAGGAAGTAGTAACATTACTAATAAATATGTAAATTTACTTACGCAACTTGCTAAAATTGCGTAGGACATATTGGCAGCTTCAACTATGCTAATTTTCGCAATAACACTATCAATAATCGAGGCGTTTGATTAACTTTCTACAGCTAGAAGAATAGCTAAGGCATGACGTGTTCGTTTAATTCATAATCTATCTCGGAAGTTTGTAGGTTGGCAATCTTGTGTTGTGGGAGGGGTTGTGGGGGGGGAGGGGTTCTCGTCATTACGATTCGTACAAAATGAAACAACGCTTGAAATAATAAAATTAATTCACCTGTTTCCATTATTTGCTTTTAACTTTTAGTATTGATATGAGTAAGTAAAAAATATTTATTTCGATTACGTAGTAAAATAATTATCGTTGCACTTGTTTGAGTTTTATCATTAAAATTTAAAATTACCACGAATCTAGTTCTTAGTTAGCTAGTCAAAGTAATTAGGTATTATGTCACGGTTTGCGTTGGCAGCAATATTTGTTTTTTTTAATGTTCGTATCTAAATTAGAGTAAACCTTATCTTGTATTCAAGTCCTAAAATTTTCGCTAAAAAAGCAGATTTTTGATCAAAATCTTTATTTGCCAATTTAGGGCATAAATCCGTGAAGGTTATTCGACTGTTTTATGCTTTGTCTTTGACCTAAATTGAAATATTAAATTTTCGTACGCCCACACATTGACTTTAGGGTCTAAATGTATTGTAAATATACCATGAACCTTATGGCTTACTATGTGACGGATTTCAGCTTCAATTAAATAACATGACATTTTAAGTGTATACCTCAACCAAAAGATAATTTAAACTTTGTATAATAGAGCAACGATTTATTACATATTAAAGCTGTGTGCAAAAATGAATCACGTCTGAATTCGATACTTAAAATCTTATAAACTGACCGTGACCTTAACATGATTATATTGAGTCATGGTTTCATGTTCTATTCTAGTCGTAGGATCTTTAAGAAAATACACATTGCGAAAATGTCTCTGTTCAACAAAAGCACGTTTAAAAATGGAACGCGACCAATCATCAAAAAGAACCTCGCTTTTGAGTAGTGATGATGAAACAGTGCAAAGAATTATGAGCTCTACTACACTGAGCGAGATCAACTGAATTTGCATGTTAAAAATATAATGTCCGTAACGTCTACATTCTTTCGGCGCTGTGTACAATAGATGAATGCAATTAGTATCGCGAGCACGTTGTAATTTGACTTGGAAAGCAGTTGTTATGAATGTGTTCGGTAAATTTTTACTGAAATTCGGTGTATTGTAAAGTAAACACACTTGGTTCTATGTAACCGTTATTATACTTTGAAATATTCGTCGTTGTAGTGGTTTTTTAATCATTTAAATTGAACTGAAAAGTGCTCTTTCATTTCTTCTTATCCACACTAAATTCTTCGAACGGGTAGAAGCATTAAATATCTGAAAGATAGAGAGATAGAGAGAGTAATGATGTGTCAGTAATATCAGTAAAATATAATAGTGAAAATTGTTTAAGAGGGTGAATAAATTATTACTAAACTAGTGCTTAATTACAAAATTATTCTTTATAATAACATATCCTTATAATGGCTAATTATATTATTTTACAAAGTTTGACAATAAGGCCAATGCGATACCAATTATTAACATCATCATTCTCATTTCATCTTTCATTAAATTTGTTCATCATTTTGTATTAAATATTTCGTGAAATAATTAAGGACGTGAACTTATTCAATCGAATAAAGTTACTAAACGATAAAGCTATTGCATCACGACGTTATCCTGCGGCGCGGTAATTGCGGTATCGAGATTCCGGCACGATACAAAAAGAAAATAAAAGCATCGCGTTCCGCTAGCGCCTCCCGTAATAACTAGCTCGGCGCTAACGGGACTAGCTCGGGTTGCATTCGATACGTTTTTGCGACGCCTCACAATGACTATGAAGCCATAATTGTTACACTGGGTCAATGTATTTCTAGCTCATCGGTTAGTATGTAATGTTTAGTATAGGTAAATTACGGTAAATTTGGTTTAGGTTGTTTTGCGTTAGTATTTTTTTTTGTCTTTATTTTTGTCTGTTGCAGTTATAAACAATTAATAATGAACTTGCAACATAATTTTTCGAAATATTATAAACTGTATGACATAGTTCATAATTTTTAGTTAGTTTTTTTTTAATTATACGAAGTAGAATTATTTATGATATTTTATTTTCCCCTTAAAATTATAGAAGATGGAAATTATTTTTCATAAGATTATTTTCTTCTTCACTTATTTTGTTTCAATTTTTATGTTTTTATACATATACATGTATGTTAAAAGTAATATTGCCTCACCAATCTATAACTATTTACTTTCTAGCTACGAAGAAAATGCTTACAGTTTGCCCTTTGTAACACATTTGGCTGTCGTGGATTTAAGTAAAAAATAGGTGTGCCAGGATCGCGCCAAATGGAAGTCTATAAACTCTGCCTACCCCTCTAGGTTATAAGCGTGAGTGTTATGTCATGTTAAATAATAAAAATATTAACAATGGTTGTGTCATCGTAGTAATGAATTTTAAAGTATCCAAAGTTGTAAATTTTTTTAATGAAATTAATCTTTAATAAACTTAATCTAATCGAGATGTAAGATTGAAATTATCTTTTCGATATCAATACGCAGTAAGCCCTCACGTGCTCACCTGTCGATATAGGTCAGCGTCGCGGGTTCCTTGTAAACAGGTCCCTCGCCTGTGACGTAATTGTGAGCATAACTGTACCGCGCCGGCCAAAGACCCGGCACGTTGATGATATAATGCAAATGCGAGCAATCAATTTAAAGATTAATTGCGTGGGTATGTTAAATCTTGTTTTGATAATTAAAACGTGAACCACGTGAAAGATTTTTTTACTTACAGAAATAGAAAACACAATTAGAAAGATTGATAATGAAACATACATTCCAAAATAAAATTTATGTTCATTATATTATATATTGTTAATGGAAATGAAACAAGAACAATTAGATGGGCGGAAGTAGAGAAGTCTTTCTAACTTACTCAGTAACACAACTTTAACATGATACTTCAAAGATAACTTATAATTTTTATCAGCTTGTAGAAATTGCGATAGTTGTTTGGTCCCTTTAGAAACCTGCTGCAGATCCAGGATGAATGCTCATCTAATCTAATCTAGAGTATAAATATACAAACATTAATTTTTCTTTAACAGATTCCAATTAATTCTTACTATGGTTTTATACTATCAACTTTTTTAGCATTAAACATTTTGTTTACATCTGTCTCCATACAACGTATGAGTATTCTTCGACTATTAGAACATAACTTTCGTAGTTCATTCGCTTAGGAATTTACATCATTTACGGCATCCGACAAACCCATCCTGTAACTACGAAGTAATCAAATGTAAGAGCCTTAATAAGCAGGTACACGTGCGCCGAGTCCGTGCTGTGCTCTATTTTTAAAACAACTTTCTGCTGCGTCACAATATTATGGCCTACTGTCGCTACACGATCATGCGACTTATTAAAATGTCTTACTACTTTCTGATGTCGAAGAGTAAATTTATATATGAATTTATATCTACATTTTAACCTTATTTTACAAAAATCTCTATATCAAATTTTAAATATAATAATTTACTTCAATTAAAACAATGTTGCATATATCATATTTTGGATTAAATAGCGTTTTTCTTTTAAATAAAATATTAGTACTTTTTCTATTTTCAACTTAGCTTAAATATGCTTGAATATGATTCAAAATAATTATTTGAATGGCCGATATGAACCTATGACTTCATGATCGGTATCCCATACCACCAACCATTAGGCTATTGGAGCTACCAGCTTTAGTGGTAGTAGTACAAATATATACTAGTAAAATCTGTAAAGCAGTTTAGAATGTTATCCGTCAACACCTCAATATTTTCCTTAAACGCTTACCAGTGCTTTTTAAAATTTTTACGACAGGAAATATAACGATGTTTAGATTAAACTAAATTTATTAAGTTTCAATTAATGTGCCATAAAACATTAAGTCTTTAGTATGATTGAAATGAAACATAGTGTTAATTATTCATTTTCTGCAGATGCACGCAGCGCGCTGAAGCACGCATTGCATGCGCTTGCTTTACTGTTTTTATAAAAAAGAATAGTTCACAAACACGATTTTTCCTTGTATTATGCCACCGATCGTTTGTGAACTTCGTTAGCTTACAATCGGACTAGGCATATTAAAAACTGTCAGCAAATTGTACACTCATTCAAATTTTATGTGTATATTTTCAGTTTCTAACCGTTTCTAAACTGTCTATGTCCAGTGGTCAGATTGTAAACTGATATTTGCTTCCGTTATAACGTTAAAGTGTGAGTTATAATTAATGAAATAATAATTATACATAACATACATATATGTATATCAATTTCTCAAAAATCAATGTCTCAAAAACCATTACCTTACCATAACCTTACCTTTTGAAAATAAAACTTCCTATTACAACATTTTTGTTAGAATGCAACGTTATAATAATAGCTTATCAAATGATCTAGACATCTTCAATTCCAAGTATGTGGTATTTAGAAAAGAGGTCTTAACAAAATTATGTTAACTCTGGTTATTTGTACTTTTCCTTTCTTCTTTTTTGCTACCATTTAATAATTACTTACACGCGAAATTATCAAGTACTAAATATAATATTTACCAGATTGCATGTAACTAATTTTTTAGCTAGCTTTTAAGTATTTCGTCAATGCATAAGTTTCGTAAATGATTACAAACAGATATAAAATTAAAATTAAATTAAAAGAAATACAAAGGCTGGGCGGTGTAAGTTCGTTAGGTTAGAAATAAATGAAAGCTATATTATTTCAACGTCGGCAAATTTTCAATGAACCGTTCTGTTCAAAGTTTGGTGACAGTTTGAAATATACCTAGTCCGATTATAAACTGACTTAGTTCACGATCGATCGGTAACAAAGACATATACAGTGGTCGTAGATCAAAGTTACTTTAACAGCGAAAGTCAAAGATCGATTGTCCAATATTAATCAATTCATTACGACATTGTTTTTCCGGAGGCTTTTTATAAGCGACCTTTTAACCACGTCCGGGTATAAATCTTGTATGATTCATTAAAAGAAATCTCTTTTAATAGTTATTTAAAAGGAAATGTCACCCATAAATTATAATTTTAAATGTAAACGAAAACTACTATCCATAACTACAATAATATTTTAAGTAAATCACGTCAAAGTAATTGTATTGATTATTTGTTGTCATTGGACCTTGGATTGGATTGGAGACCAAAGGAAAAAATAGGCCTTTATATTAAGTGTTATTAGGTCCTTACACATGAAATTGGCGTTTTGTACAGGAGGAATATAAAGTTTTTTTTTGTAAAATATATTTAATTAAACAAAGTATACACCGCTGTTTTCTATGCACTTTTACCATCTCATAGGTAGTTTCATTGATCCCTTTATTAAAAAAACATGGGGGCGAGAATCAATAAACTCTTTGAAGGCGGTTTGGACTGCCGCATCGCAATAGAATTTTTTTCCCTTATAAGAAGTTGTCCAAATTCCGGAAAAAATGGTAATCTGTTGGAGCAAGGTCCAAGGAGTACGGTGGATGTCGCAGACATTCCAATTGTAGCTCATCTAACTTAGTAGTTGTTTGTTGTGCAGTGTGTGGTC
>DWLR01001710.1:0-17312 GCA_018246295.1 Papilio alexanor hazarajatica
AGACAAGCCAAAGCCGACTAAAGTTGTTCGTTCTCGAAGCACTTCAAAGAAGATGGTGGCCACGTTCGTTGGAAAAATCGGCTATGTTGCGACTATTGCACTTGAAGATCGTAGAACGGTTAACGCAGAGTGGTATACCACAGTTTGTTTACCACAAATCATCACCGAACTTCGAAAATCTAACACAAAGCGACGCATCATTCTGCACCACGACCACACAAGCTCACACAGCGCTCGTCAAACGATTGAGTATTTGAAGCAGTAGAAATTCTTGACCATTCTCCATACAGTCCTGACCTAAGCCCTACCGATTTCTTCACATTTCCTAAAATTATGAAAAGTCTTCGTGGTCAAAGGTTCCAGTCCGGTGAAGAAGCAGTCGACGCTTTCAAGTCAGCCATTTTGATCACCCCCACTTTAGAGTGGAATAAATGTTATAATGACTGGTTTGAGTGAATGGAAAAGTGTATTAAGCTACGCGGTGAATACTTTGAAAAACAATAAAAAGTACTATAAGGTTCTACTTGTGTTTTTTTCTTCAAACGACAAAACTTGAAAGGCGTGCCTCGTAGATAACGTTTACCTGTGCGTTCTTAGGCACAAGTAAACGTTTCGTAAGTTGCAAAGTAACAATATTTTATAAGTTAAGCTAGTATTCGAAATAGTAGTAATATAATTCACATAAATGGTATACAATAACTTAATGAAATCAACACGTGCATTTTTCCTTTTCCACATTCACGACCTAAACGCTTAGTTATTAAATTGGTCGCTTTGTGGTTTGGAGGTATTGTTAGCTAAATTTCAAACTATAAAAACAACACTTGTATACATGTTTATTGCTCACCAAATTGAGTAATTATCGGGGGCTGAGGTTCAGCTTCGCCCGTGTCGAACGGGTTACAGCGCGGGGATTCGGGCAGAGCCTGGGGCCGCGGCGGCGGGGCCAGCACGGGCACCGCCGAGTCCGGAACGCCCGTGTCGTCTTTAGGTCTGGCAGTTAAGAAGGATGTTCATGATGATTATTGAATTGATTGAAAAAAAAAAACGATGCGAATGTGAATAGCGAGACTATAAAGTACCTTATAAATACGGAGAACGTGTCATCAACGGAGTCTCGTGACGCTTGGTGCTCCAGACGCGGCGTGGCGGCCGGGGGCGGCGGCGCCTCCATACTTAGAAACGGGTCGAACGCCTCCGCCTCGAATCCGGCCGGTGCCACCTCCGATCCGCCGTCGTCACCCCAAGCATCTATAAGTTTATGATATTTCCAAACATAAATTTTCTAAGTCTACAAAATTTATATTAATCGTTAGTTATTTTTTGTACCTGTGTTCATGTGATTAGGGGCTGCGGAGTCAAATTTAGCGGAAAACGCATCGAACGCGTCTTCGGAAGGTTGGATATTTTTTGGCGTATTCCAACCTAGATCAGAAGATGACGGAGCGGCAATATTTTCCCCGTCGTGATAAAGATGGACATCTGTATCAAAAGCTATGTTATCACGAACTTCGGTTCCTCCCTGAGTTTCCGCAAATACACTGCGTTCCGCTTCTGGAAAAGTTTCCACGGGTTGCGCTTGTCTAAACACTTCGTTTTGACTTTCTTTAAGCACCTCTGTACTCGATGCCATGAAAGCGTCTTCAGGTTTTGATGAAAAAATTTCGGTAATATCATTATCAAAGCTCGGCATCTCGGGGATCTCGTCAGTTTCGAATGGATTTTTTTCAAATTCTGTTATTTCTTGTAGTTTTTCATCATTATCTTCTATAAAAGGAGAGGTATTTGTTTGTGATATATCCATTGGTTCAGAACAATCCATAGGAACTGTAATATCATCCATTACATTTTCGTTGAACAATGACATGTTCTCCCGTTTTTCAATATTATCATTGTCGTTGCTAACAATGTTAGTTTGAAATATCGAAGACGTAGAATTTATTGTTGTATTTGTTATACTTGTAATTGAAGGTTGCAATTCAGTAGCGGAGTCTGAATGCATAACTTCAAGAATATCATCACTTAAGAAATCGATTTGTTTTTCTTCTTTCTTTGGGGCAGAGTACAAACTTAAAATGTCTTCCTTTGTTGGTTTTGTTGTCACGGGGACAGGTGCTTCAAAAAGGTTTATGTCTTCGGGTGGTGGCGGTTGGGACTGTGTCTGCTTTGTTAAGGGTTGCGGCGGCACCTGAGGCCGTGGCGGTGGGACGCTGGGCGGTGCCGGTCGTGGTGGTCGTGCGGGTGGCGGCCTGGTCGGCTTACTTTTACTATCGTCGATATTTTCAACTGGTGCTGTCTCCTCTAGTAACTCCGGTTCAGGTGTAGGGCTTGGAGAATGAATATCACGGACCGACACTGGGCTGGGTGTTCTTGTTGGTGGTATTCGATCGAGTAAGTGCGTACTAGTAAACTCCATTTGACCAGTCACACTCAGTATTAAGTTTTGTGTTTCAGGAGGTAGTGAGTGGGTAGGTGGCTCACGATTGCACGTTTCGCTTAAAGTTGGACTAGGTGAATCCACTATAGTAGAGACTAGATCTAATTCTGTTGGTTTTGTTAGTTTTTCTGAGTCCGACGGTTGGCTAGCAAACACATCCAGCGTAGTATCTTCATAGTTCTTAGCGCCCAGATTTATCGGGTTTTCTCCTCCAAAAATATCAATAGGTACTGTATCACCAACAGGTGGCTCATAGTTTTCGCCAAAGTCAGAGAACGGATTACTGGCCGCAAAAGGATTGTCTCCTTTTAAGGCTGACGTTTCGAGATCCGTAATCATAAAAGGATTAAGCACGTCTGACGTACCAGTGGGAGCCGTGGGCTCATTCATACTCAAGAATGGATTGTAAGCCATTTTGAAGATATCTATAAAAACAATTAATTCAGAAGTTCAGATTCAAGAAACTTTAATTCTGTTTTGCCAGGATTTAGAACCGTTGCAAAAGAAGTATCGAAAGGGTCAAAGTCTTCTTGTGATTGTGCTAAATCTATTGGCTGTGGAGTTAACGCTTTAACTTGGAAAATATCGTCCGATGTCTCTAAAAAGTCGTGATCTCTTTCAGACTCAGAAATTAATTTAGAATTGTCGACGTCGAATTCCTTGGCTAATAATTTTAATTCTGTTTTACTTGGTTTAATATCAGATGCAAAAGAAGTGTCAAATGGGTCTTCCTCTCCTTCCTGAATGTCGTCCCGTACTATCTGAGGTTCTGAAGGTGTAAGTACTTTTACTTGTATTTCACAATTACCAGTATTAAAAAGATCGGTAGTTTTGAAATTACTTTTTGTGCTGTTTGGTTGTGGGTATTCTGAATGGCGTCTTTTTGTCGTGTATTTTATAGTCAAATCTTCGTCGGAACGAGTTCGAGATAATTCATCGGTGACGTTATCGATAATCTCCTCACTCGCGCTTATATCCTCGGTTATCGAAATCTCTTTTGTGTAATATGGAGTTAAAGGCTTAATTGGCTTAGATTTCGAATCAAAATTGATAGTTTCTACGCCATTAATATTGAATACGACACTTTTACTAACTGTCAGATTTTCTGGTCGAGATGCTCTTCGCTCCTGTTGTTTAGGTTCGTCAGCTCGTGGATCAAAATCCGGATCACTTGGCACGCGATAAATAAGAGGTTGTGTAGCACCAATTAATTCTTGTTCCAATAATTTAAGTTCAACTTTTCCAGGCGCTACAACTTTGTCAACAATTGTTGTATCAAATGGATCTATATCAGTCTTGTTCACGTCCAATGGATCTAGTGGCGAATCTCCTAACTGAGTTAAGTCAGTACTACTTCCTCCTAATAAGTCACGGGATACTTTACTGCCTTCAGTATCAATAATATCATCCGATGTTATCGATTCTCTTATGCCTAAGGGATTTGTTAAATGTATTCTCACTGATGACTTTCGTCGATTATTTAATTTTTCACGAACTTCTTCTCCACGAGGATCAAAGTCTTCGTCGTCTTCTAATATGGTTGCGTCTGATTTAATTTGTACTGATTGTGTAATCGATATTACAGCATCTGCAAAACTAGTATCAAAAGGATCGTCTTGATCTATATACGAATCTAATATTTCAATTTGGTCTTCAACTATGCCTTCAGCAAAAACAGACTCATTTTTGTCGGCTTCGAAAGCCGACCACGATTCTTTGATGACGGGTTCAAGTTTAATTTCTTTTTGTTCTAGTTTTAATACTTCAGGTTTCGTTTCAAGTGATTCTGTTGCTAATAACGTAAATTCATCATCCTCATCTTCGTCAGTTTGTGTTTTTTTTGTCTCGCTGTTTGTGAGGTCAGAAATATTTTCTTGACTACTTTTTTTATTTTGTTGTGATAGTGATGTATGCAGCGAAACACTTAGATCGATCGGTGTTGTTATAGGAATGTCCGTGTCAGCATCTAAAATGCTTGTTTCTACTGGTTCAACCTCAGTAGTTGTTGCAACTACTGGCAATTCCGAGTCAACGCTTTCTAATAAAAGATCTCCAGGAATTATTCGTTTGCGTTTTTTTGATGTCACAGTTAAATTATCAATACGACCCGTAAGAACTTCGACAGCTACCCCAATATCTAACGTTTTTTTGTCCCCTTTACTTTTTATGTCTTGTCCTTTAATTAATGCATCAACATGAGATGTGTCAAATAATCCATCGTCTTGAACGTCTTCAGGGGAATCCGGTACGTACGCAAGTTTTACTTCCCCGCGTTCAACGGCTTCCACGTAAGAAGTATCAAAGATATCGTCTTGTTCCTCTTCCTCAGATTCTTCATCAGTTAATCCGTAATCGCTTTTATCTTCATCAGCATCAGTTGTAGATTGTAGAAGTTGTGGAAAATCAGCTTCAGTAACTTCCACTACAGGCCTTGACGGAGCTTCTTTAACTTCCGGTTCTTCCTCTTTAGGTTGAACGCGTTGAAAAAACGAAGTAGATTTTATTCGATCTAAATCACCCTGAGTTTTCTTAAGCACAGAATCTATTCCTGTTGTTAAATCTTTGAATTTTGACCATTCCTCATTTTCTTTTACCGATCCTACTCCACTTTCAGTTTGTTGCTGTTGGTGTTCTCTTCTATATTTTTCTAATTCTTCCTCTGTAAAAAGTTCTTCCTCAACCTTACGCTTTGACTTTTTACCCTTTTTCTTCTTTTTAAGGCCTTTGGGTAATTTTAGCATTATACGAGCTTACGTTGTTGAGTCTAAGTTGCTGAAACAAGAGTAAAGGATTTTAAATACATTCATACAAAAGGATTGTATGAGAAATAGTGTGTCACGAATAGAAGTTTCGACTTTACTCTAAAAGTTTATATTGTTGTACCTATATTTAACTACTAATATTCGACTAAGCAAAGTATCCAAACATCTCCGTGCCGACCAACTGTAGAGACTGCAGTTGGTCTGGTATGGCCGGAAACTGAATTTCCAAGGATAAGAAGAGGTTCTGTCTAATATTTGGATCGTCAACGTCATTGAAAATCTACTACATTTTTCTTCTTATAAATTAAGATTATGTTAAAAGTTTAATCAATAAAAATATGATAATTTAACAGCAAAATTTTCCTTAAATTATTCATACAATCCACAAAGATGTATAAGAAATAACTGAATTTAAGAGAGCATATAAATTGAGATCCGTGTGGGAAAACAAAGCTCGCAGCGGAAAATCAATATCAAATGACTGCCTCTAAAATGACGACGTAACAAGTCTCGTACCCAGGCCCCGGGTCCCGGGCCCCGGTGACGGCGCCGCCACTGAACATTCGAGTGTCGATACTCTTTGCTTGTGTTTGGATAACTGCAAACTTTTTGTTTTAATACTTATTTTGCTGCAATTAGTTTTTGCTATATAACGAAATGTGAGTGATCCTGATAAAATTTCGCAAAACTGTACGGAATATAAATGTGGAAAACTATTTAAATAAAATTTATCTATATTTATACTAGTTTATTTAAAAAAAAATCCATCTTTATTGCTGATTCTATATCAAAGTTAGTGTGCGCTAAGCATAATGTACTTGGTCGAGATCGGAGCCGAGTGACGTCGGCCGCATATCGATCGCTCGGCTCATCTCATTCTCTCTTGTATATAATATAAGTATAATATATGAAATTGATAAAATATACGCACTATGACGGCTACAGCATCGAATACCATTTTAGCATCATAGAAGATGATTCGTTATGTACACAGGAACACGACGGTAAGCGGCGACGATGCAGTGTGACTAAGATGAATCGAGAAGAGAGAAAGCTGGGATGCCGTTGCAGACGCAACGGTTGGACGGTGGTGATGCGGGGGTGACGGTGAGTGAAAGCGAGTGATGGCAACCCGTACGGCGGCCGCGGGCACGGCGAACGCGGGACACGTACCGGACCGACTGCAGCCGCCGGGACCTACAGCTACCTCATACGACTACCGCGCTACGGCTATCGGCTAGACGTCTGTACCTTCATGGCAACACGCGGACGGCCACGGACTCGGTCGGGGCGAGCTGATCACTGCGCCCGGGGTGCCGTCGCTCGGCACTGGGCGAGGGCACGCGCTATCGACCGCGTACAGTCCCCGCCCCGCACGCGCGGGACCTGCGCGCGCCGCTCTTTTCTTTGTATCACAGCACAGTATTCGCCCGCTCGTACCTCCCGCTCACCGCACTTCACCTAGGTCGCTCTTTCGCCCTCGTTATGTAATAACGGATGTTCCTTTTCCTCCGCCTCGAATCGATTACCTTTTCTTATAGCTCACGGGCAACTGAAACAATTTAATATTTTATTAAAGGCCGGCAATGCATTTGCAGTTCCTCTGGTGTGGCGGGTGTCCAGGAGCGTCGGCCATCACCTAACATTAGGCGACCCACTGCTCGTTTGCCTCCTTCTATGCATATGCGTAGTATAAAATAAAGTTTTTCCAAGGCCTTTGTTTTTCTGCTAACTACTACTAAACCGCGTAACGTATGTAAAAACGGTTTTTACTTTATTCAGATAATTTATTCCTGATTGTTTATAACATGTGTAGTATACTATAATTAAAATTTGTTTTAGTATACATGAATAGCCCAATAAAAATAAACAAAATTTGAAGCCCCAATAGCCTAGTGGATATAGCCTAGTGGTACGAACTACCGATTATGAAGTGGTGGTTCGAATCCTGTCATTCGACTGTAGTCGTGAACCACATCCCGGCCGTCAATTAAGCTTAGTTGGAATGATTACAAGTAATAACAGTAAATAATTTTCAATAATCTGCTTGTACGGTGCAACTGTACATATTCTTAGATAAGCAATTATTCGCGGCGCGTGCGACCCAATTAACGTAATATAAAACGAATCAACTTTTTCACACATCGCAGTTAGCAGTTCGCGGTTTGCATTGAGCCATCAGGGGCACAACTCTCTCAGCCACCAAGGGCCGAGAGTACGTTCGACCAACAGGGGTCGCGCGCGCGAGCTTGCCATCACTTAACGCAGTTCCATATAATAACCATTTTTTCTTTAATAGTAATAATAATAACTATTTATTTCAGACCTTTTTTATAATCAATATGTGTTAGTAACAATAAATCTTAAAAAACTAGAGTTAGTAATTTAAAAGAAAACACTGCTTAACATAAACATAAATTAAAACTGTATCACGTATATTTACATATTATTGTAACTGTTGACTGCAACGATGCAATACTGATCTATCCCATCTAGCTGCAAAAACACTCAGGAGAGAATTTTTGGTTAACGTACGGTTAACGAAAACACGCAAGTAAAATAATATTCCTAAAATAATCTTCCCTTTCCCACCTTTTTCTAATAAGGAGAGGGTTGGAAAGTAAAGAGGTTTTGACATTTTCTGTCTATCCTCTCCTCTGTCTATTAAAGGTAGGCAACGCATCTGCAACTTGCAAATGCTTGTTGCAGATGCCTGGAGATGTTTTCACAGCCTGAAGCCAGGAAGCTATCGTACGAAGGCCATAAAATTATCGAATAAGGATCAAAATTATCGTATCTATCAGGATAACAGAAGGCTATAATGCATTAAGAAAACATATGAAACGTGACAACGATATGTTGCAAATGCAACATAGTTAAAATCTTGTAAAGTTTTTTTTAATTGAAGAAAAAAATCCAAATTAAATGATCATCGGATGGCACAGACATGAGCTGATGAACGATATATCGATCATTTATTGGAAGACAGTACCAACCAATGAAAGAACTACCTAATATGTTCCTAAGAAAGAAATGAGCTAATAGATGGCGCTGACCGTAAAAACAACTGTAATTGTTATTGGGCGATCGGCTATCAGTGTAATCATCAAATTGTGCATCATAATGAAAATTATCCTACAATCTGCGTACTAATATCTAGTGTACCATCGTACATCGTACGTAGTTATGAAATTATCCCACGTGTACGATAATTATCGTACGATTCCGAGCACTGGTGTAAGTATTAGAGGTGGGACGTATATACTGGAACAGGTTTTGATACTAGGTTTCACTCAATACTTCTAAGTATGGAGTATCGTAGTTTTCTACGTGAGGTGCCCGAGATAGTAGTCCTCTTCCCCTTCCCAACCATTTTCTAATAAAGAAACGGTGGGAAGGAAAGAGGATTTGATGGAGAGGATGATGGATAGGAAAAACAATTGCCAATATTTCTATCTTTCACCTCCTCTGTCTATTAAAGGCAGGGAACGCATCTGAAACTCGCAAATGCTTGTTGCAGATATTTATGGGTAGCGGTCATTTAGGTGATCGTTTGGAACCTTTTACTCCTCGACCTATGATCGTCTACTGCTGGACATAGGCCTCCTCCATTGATCGCATAATTGGAGGTGTCATAATCGCCACGCTTGGCAGGCGGGTTGGCAATTGCAGTATGTTCCACCGTACTAAGAAAAACCTTAGCATAAGTATGCACATTTTATATACCTTGGTATAAAAAAAATTACACCTAGGTCAACAATATACTCATTTGCAATTCGACCGGTTAGTGTGGTATCCCGCGTTCCCTTCCTCTGACATCTTCCTCTTTGCTGTCTAAAGACTGGCATACATCTGCTCATTATGTTGTCGCTTAACACGGAGAGTCGATGACATTCAAGGCTCACGCGACCTGCGATCGTCAACGGGCCGTTCTATTTCGTGGTTCCACGTGACTCCATGTGCTCGCCTCTTCAGGAGCACCCCTCGGCCTTGTAAAGTGCTGAAAGTGTTCACTCCACTACGCAAGACGGGGGTGGGGGATGAACAATCTCAACGCTGCCCGTAGAGCAAGGCGCTGGGACTCGACTTATAAGTAGAGGTGGGACGTATATACTGGAACAGGTTTTGATACTAGGTTTCACTCAATACTTCTAAGTATGGAGTATCATGGGAGCAAAGGAACGAGTATCGAGTATTTAGAAGTATTTAATTTTTTATAATCATTTCGTAATTGTGAAATATTTTCTATTCTGAAAATATTTTGCATTGTAATAACATATAACAATATTAAATGGTAGTAAAATGTCATATTAAAATTTCATATTGCAAAAGATCCGTTGTATGCGTAAGACGGAGTATTCACCAAACGGACGTATCGAGTATTTAGAAGTATATAATACTTTAGAAGTATTTCATACGTTATACGTATTTTGTACTCTTAAAGTATTTTATACAATATACGTATTTTGTACTCTTAAAGTATTTCATACGTTATACGTATTTTGTAGTCTTAAAGTATTTCGGACTTATAAGTATTTAATACTCTAAGAAGGAGTGATATGCATTGCGTTTTCATATTTGAGGACTCGTTGACTGCGATAAGAGTAGTTTTACGAAGAAGAGTGCGAATCGAAAACTAACTTTATTTCTATATTATGATTAGAAATTTAAATTTAATCGTCCATTTAAAAAAATATATATATTTGTTTTTGCTTTTGTAAAAATTGTATTAATGTATGTTATTTGTAAAACATAATTTTTTCCTTATTTTATTACGATTAGAAATTAAGATCGTCCATTAAAAAAATGGTTTTTTATTTGTGGTTTTGTAGAATTTGTTTTTTTACGCTTTCGACGGATAAGTATGTGAATCGAAAACCGATTTTATTTGTCAGACATTAAGATCGATTCGATCGAATCATATTCAAATTGTCGTAGTCGAGCAATTATTTATGTGTGAGTGAGATGGATGCCAGCAGCGAACAAAAATCGGCTTAAGAATTACGATCGGCCATTTTTAAAAATATAAATTTTGACGTTTAATAATAATAAGTGAGAGCGTGATTCAACAACCGCGTGGTGAGTGCAATGTTTCATATTTTTATTCATATATGTTTCATATTTATATTCACGAAATAACGATAGTCGATTTTAATTTGTTTTGTGGAAGTAGGAGGTAAACGGCCTTTTCTAATGAGGAAAGGATGGGGAAAGAAAGAGGATTTGACGGGTAGGGGGATGAATAGAAGAAGGAAATGTTCATTTTTCTATCCATTCCCTCCTCTGTCTATTAAAAGTAGGCAACACATCTGAAACTCGCAAATGCTTGTTGCAGATGTCCAAGGGTAGGATCACTTGGTGATTGCTTGCCCTTTTGCCACCTTCTTCTATAAAAAAAACGTCCTCATGGCTCACGATAGATAGGCCGTACCCTTAGAAATTACAATTACCTTAAAATGGAGGAGTTGTTAGAGGACGACCTAGAAAAACTCATGTTGATCAACTTAATGGCGATATAAGGAGAACCCGTAACCGACGAGCATGTATGCATAGATGTATGGATGTAGAAAAAGCGACAGAGGTGTGTGCCAGGATCGCGGCAAATGAAAATCCGTAATCTCTGCCTACCCTTCTAATTTAGGGGTGTGAATATTATGTTATGTTAAGTAATATAAAATTATTTTAGTAACAATTTTTTAAAATGCACATTTACCGGTCGATTTTGAACTTTGTCAATTCATAATCGGACTAGACATATTGTAAGCTGTTAACAAATTATCAACTGAACGAATCATATAAGATTTTTGACATTTTATTCTCATTTTAAAATATTTCGGTTAAAAGTCAGAATGTTCAGAATAAAATATTTATGAAATTATTATAGAATTATTTAATTTTTATTAAGTTGCAGAGCTATTTTGCTCCAAATATAGAACTGAAAAAGAGTATATGGTACATTTGTGTAGAAAGGAACGTTCCAAGGAAATAAAAAAAACATGAAATAACGCCATTTATTCGACTAGCGGCAGACATATGGCACTAATTTGTCAAAATAGGTTATTATACAACTAAATAAATATCCTCGTGTCTAACTTCAGATTACTCGGATTTCTCTTTCCCACTTATGCATTGCTTATTTGTCTTTACGTTTATTGTTTTTCATCAAACAGCCCTACTTGACATTGTCGCATAGCTACCGCGAGGCTACGTCGCTAATTCGTGTCGTTTTCTAAGTCGAGAAAACGTTAAAATTAGTTTATTATAGGTGTTTTGTACAAGAAAATGTACTATACATATGTTAACGGTGTGATTCAGTACAGGTGAAGCACGCGCTTTAAGTGTTATACCGAAACGTGGTGGTGGTGTGGGTGAGCGAATATTCAGATTGGCTAAGTCAGTCAGCTAAGTCTTGTCTGAAGAGCCTCGGTCGGGCGCGAGCAGGCGTCTGCGACTGCAGCCATGGCGGAGACCGAGGCGCCTGGAAACATCGTAAAAGAAGGCTGGTTGCAAAAGCGTGGAGAACACATCCGTAATTGGCGAGATCGTTATTTCATTCTGTTCGACAATGGTGACTTAGTTGGATTCAAGACACAGCCGGAGCGCAATAACTACCGAGACCCTTTGAACAAGTTCACAGTGCGAGACTGCCAGATCATGGCCGTAGACAAGCCTCGGCCGCACACCTTCACTATCCGCGGACTGCAGTGGACCACCGTCATCGAGCGCAACTTCTCTGTCGATACGGACAAGGAACGGTCTGTTTACTCTGTTCTGACTTGCAACAACATTAACCAGCATTAGCAAACCAAGAACATTAGCAAACAGCAGTCACTAAAACATAACAAGTAACAAGTCACCATTGCCATAATTCCAAGCTACGTTTTGTTTATTTCTAATTTGTTTATTTAAAATTTGTGTACTTTAGTTGTTTGTAAAGTCAAAACTTAAAACTTCTTTTTAATCCCATAGTTTGTTAGAAATATGTTAAAAATATCTTAAAACTTCTAACATAATATGGGTTTAAAAAAAAGTGGATTTATACAATATTTGATCACTTGATACATTTCTTAAGCTCAATAATATGTGCCTGCTACATGATTGTGTTTTTCAATAAGTTACTGAAACTCTCAGATGACAGGGGCCAGTCTCTCAAGGGAGTCTCAAGCTTGCTTAACATGTTTTCTGGTGGAGGTCCCAGCTGCTCACAGAGCACATAGAGAGTGCCACATGGGCAGTGCACAGTGTACCATTAGTGTGCTGCAGCTCTATTCTTGTTTTTACAGATATTAACCCTTTTTGGATGTATGTCTACTCTCAGCCCCCAAAGCATTTTAATTTTACAACAATAAGAAACCATGCTAATATTATACAGTATTCATCTGTGTATACATTTATAAATTATTGTTTCATATGGGACTATTCACAAATTTATTCCGTGACCTATCAATAAAATATTTCATAAAACTTAATTAGTCATAATCATAATCTTGTGCGTACCACTCTTCTTCCAAAAGAAATTAATTCCAATTAGTACAACACCCATCTCTAAATTTAATGTGTCCAAAAAGGGTTAATACTTACAATATTCTTAAATATTTTTCATTAACGTAATATCTGAAATGAGCCATATTACTTTAAAGAAACATTTCATAAAATTGGGAAGTTTTATAATAGATACTTCCCATAAATGTGGATTACACATTTAACATTGGAATAAAAATTATTGAATTTGCTTTTTGTATCTTTAATTCAGCTAATTGAATAAATGGAAATATAGTCAGGTTGTGATTAAATAAAGAAAAAGAAAAGCAAAATGTTGTTGACCATTACAAACAAGAAGTTATATAGTATCATTGTCTAACTCTGTTGGGCTGCGAGGGGTAAATGGATCTCCTTTTACCTCTGGCTGGGGCCTCCTCACACTGTATGTATGGCAGATGAATAACTATTTATGAATGTATTTTTTGTTAATATATAGAAGTTTGGTTCAGGGAGGAGTGGGTGGCTGCGATCCGGTACGTGGCGTCGCGGCTGAGCGGGGCGGGCGCGGGCGACGCAGGCGCGGGCGCTGCGGGCGGCAGCGCGCCCTCCGACGCCGATGACTGTGACATCGCGCAGCTCGGCACCAGCTTTCGCGATCCCAGGCGCATCGTAAGCCCTTATTGTTTGTGATATAACATGACCGCAGTGCACTAATTTCTCCTCGTGTCCTTCTCTTGGGTCCACATTTAATTTTCACTGATTAGTACTGTGGTTTACATCCTCTTAGTGTTTAGATTGAATACTTTGAACTTCATCTATTTATTTTATTAATCATAAAACAGAACATATGCAATTCTTTAAAAAATGCTTACAATAATAAAATTAAACTAATTTGAGGTTTTTAATCTCATTTATTTAATGATTTTTTTCCAGATATTTCGAATACTTTACAGTACTCATGGTCATGGGGGTAGACTGAGGTGTTTATCATATTTTTTATAATGGCAAACAAGCTAAAATATGATCATTGCATTGGGGTGTCAAACAGAAGATATCATACACAAGCAACACAGTCTGTAAATATAGTAATTTCAACGTTTGTATAAGCATAAACATACGAAATACTTGAGCTTACAATAATTAACATTTCGCCGATTAGTAAAAATAATTTGTTTAATTTCAGACGCTGGAAAAGTTCGAGTTCGTGAAAGTGCTAGGGAAGGGCACGTTCGGCAAGGTGGTGCTCAGCCGTGAAAAGGGCACTGGCAAGCTGTACGCTATGAAGATCCTCAAGAAGAACCTCATCATACAGAAGGACGAGGTTGCCCACACCATCACCGAGAACCACGTGCTCAAGAAGACCAAACACCCCTTCCTCACGGTTACTATATTTCCTATCTTTTGATTTATTTAGGGTTAATCAGTATTAATGGATTCAGAGTTAATCTACTATTGGTATTGATAGGAGGGATCCGAAATTAACCTCCCTTGTCAATAATACTCCAGAGACCTGTAGAGTCGCGGCAGTATGACCTCGGATCTATTAAAAAGTAATTTAATTATTTACTAGACGAGCAGTTTCTACCGCGTAGGTACCTTTCAGTTTACCAACTTTATGAAGATTAGGTTATTTGTTAGATTAGCGCAGACGTTGCTTGATCTGTCTGACAAGAGAGTAATGTTTTTCGCCTGTATGTATGTTCGTGCCATTGCGACGCTACTTATAGCTCGAACGGCTTTCCGATTTTAAAAACTGTAGTGTCGTTCGATTCGTATTCCACACCGGAGTGTCGTTCGGTATTTGCAATGGGGTTTATTGATTCTTCGTCAGTGGGTATGATTTAATTAAATATGATTTAAATTCAGTAATAATCTGCAAAGATTAGGAAGTAAGAGCCGGTAGGCGCGGGCCTGCGGCAGGCGCTGCGCTACTCTTTCCAGACGGCGGACCGCGTGTGCTTCGTGATGGAGTACGCCAACGGCGGCGAGCTGTTCTTCCACCTGTCGCGCGAGCGCGCCTTCTCCGAGGACCGCACGCGCTTCTACGGCGCCGAGATCGTGTCCGCGCTCGGTTACCTGCACTCCGAGGGCATCATCTATCGCGACCTCAAGCTCGAGAACCTGCTGCTCGACAAGGATGGACACATCAAGATCGCCGATTTTGGCCTCTGCAAGGTACCCGTGTCTTGTCTAAAACGAATTATCTTCCTACCCAATTCCACTTTATGTGTGTTCCTTTTGCTCCTAAATGTATCTGTCTTTTTAATATAAAAACAATAGAACTATGCATAGAATAAATGACCGTATCAATATAAAATAATAAAAAGCCGTTGCTTCAGTAAGCGTCAGGTAATCGAAACCGCCTCACTCTTTGATTCTTTCAGACTCTATCTTCGGCTCAATGAAAGAAAGTTCTAATTTGTTTCTTCCTTACAAATGCATCGAGCTAGAATTGTAGATAGCTAGAATAGCAGCTTCCAATACCACCTAGTGACTATGAAACTGAATGTAATATATATGTAATGGAGGGCTGTTGTCGCCTTCAGGTGAATATAACGTACGGACGCACCACGAAGACGTTCTGCGGCACGCCCGAGTACCTCGCGCCCGAAGTGCTGGAGGACCTGGACTACGGGCCCGCTGTGGACTGGTCTGTGCCACGCACACGCACTCACACACGCGCACGTACACACGCACACACAAAGAGAAACACACACACACACACACGCATGCAAACACACGCGACCGGGATCATATACGACGTCAGTTATTTCTTCATAAGTGTAAGAATAATTGACAAAGGTTTGTAAAATACCATTATTGAATGGTCATTCTAATCTGCTACTCTTTATCAAGTATATTTTATTTGTTGTTCATACCCACAGGCTGTTGTAACAATAATAATCAACGTTTTCGTAAATAAGATGCCCACGTTTTGAGTATTTATTTTTGTTTTATCTTTAAAAATATATAAACAAAAACAAACAATAATGACTTACAAAGAAATATTGTTTTGGTAATGAGCGTGCAGCGCAGGTGGGGCACGGGCGTGGTGCTGTACGAGATGGCGTGCGGCCGCCTGCCCTTCTACAACCGCGACCACGAGGTGCTCTTCTCGCTCATCCTCAGCGAAGAGGTACGTGACCGCGGCCCGCGACCCGCTGCCAATTAAATGTAATCTAGTTGGTCTTACAACATGGAGGATGGGGGGGGGGGGGGTTCATCGGCCATCGGTAAATTGGCATGATAGGCGTATAATAAGCGATATAAAATCACCTCGACTGTGAACACGGGGCAGAGCGGTGTACCTCGATGTCTTTTATCTTGTTAAATTTATAATAGAATATTAACCCCTGTTTATACTTTTCTCGAATGTACATTGCGATGACATCCGTGCGAATTGTAAAGTCGTGTTGAAGACGGCGCGCGTTGCGCAGGTGCGGTTTCCGCGCACGCTGTCGGCGGAGTGCCGCGCGCTGCTCAGCGGCCTGCTCAACAAGGAGCCCGCCAAGCGGTTGGGCGCCGGGCCCGACGACGCGCTCGACATCATGCACCACTCCTTCTTCGCGTCCATCAATTGGACTGATCTCGTCGCCAAGAAGGTGCGGCTCGGTACGGCCGGAGCGGCGTGGCGCGCAGAGCGGCGGAGTGACCCCCGGTGTCGTGTTGCAGATCCCGCCGCCCTTCAAGCCGCAGGTGGAGTCGGAGACCGACACGCGCTACTTCGACTCGGAGTTCACGGGCGAGTCGGTGGAGCTGACGCCGCCCGAGCACGAGCCGGGCCTCGCGCGCATTCAGGAGGAGCACTTCCCGCAGTTCTCCTACCAGGTACCCGCCGCCGCGAGCACGCGCGGCGCGGCGCAAGCTAACAATGGATTTATTTGGTCTGATTGATTAATCTTTGTATAAATACTAAATGTTGACAGCGGCTTCGCACGCGTAAAATGCTAAATAATATTATTAAAAAGTCTTTTTGTTATAAGACTTATCTATAATTTGTATTTGCCTATCATTTGCTCAGCCACGCGCCTTACCATATATACCAATTTTCATTAAGATCAGGCCGCTAGCAAGTTGCAAGGTTATCACGGACGTACAGCAAATGAACAGACATCTTGTATGGCCTGTGGTGTGCGCCATCATGTGACTGTATGATATTAAATTGGTGTAACATTGGTGGAATACGTGTTCCTGCTATGTACCAATTTTCATTAAGATCAGTCCAGCCGTTCTAAAGCTTAATCGTGACGCACAAGCAGACACTAAAATTATAAAGGTGGTAGACTTTAGGTAAGTGAGGCATAAAATGAATGTTTGTTAATTTTTTTTACAAAAAAAACTGAAATATCAGGCAGACCTACTACTCTACAGGCTCATATATTATTAGTATAGACAATATTCTTTATGATGTAAATATTTTCTTGTGTATTAATATTCCGTCTCCTCGTCCTGGGGTGTCTCGTATCATGTCAAATCTAAGATCGGCCTTGGAACCCGGAAATAACCTGTTAACTTTTCTTCATAATCAATTTGTTTCGTCGGCGCCCCACTAGTTAGGAGGGGTCCTACCTATCGCTGCCTGGGACAGCTCCCAATTTTTTGACCGGTGCCTCGGTTCAAGAGAGGGCCTC
>DWLR01001711.1:0-17309 GCA_018246295.1 Papilio alexanor hazarajatica
CCAACTTTCGCATCGGTATCGAGAAGTTCTAACGGCGGTTCCTTGTGTGAAAATAGAACCTGTAAATAAATTTATTTGTTAATATAATTACATTCCATCAACAATAACATTCCACTGAAGAGTAGCCAAAGACGAGATATATATGAATTTCATAGATTTATTTTTATTACTTATAAAACAATTTTATGCTTAAGGCATGCTACTGATAATAATTGTTCCTTAATTTCAAGGCTTGTGGATATTAAACATGGAAATGAAATTTCAATAGTAAAATGGCTATTAAATTAATGGATATTGGCTATATTCTTAAAATCAAGCATCACTTTCTGCCTATTGCCTATATTACATAAACAATGATTTTTTCTAGATTCTTTTGTTCTTAAAGTTCTTTTCATCTAACAGCTGCCACTTTATGATTTTGCCACCGTTAATTACACAAATAAGCAAACTTTTTATATTCCTATATTAGACTTGTGTACCTACCTGAGGTGCGGTGTGTGAAGCTCTTCTTCCTTCTTTCAGTTCCTGCATGAACACTTTTCCAATGACCATGTCATCTTCATGACGGAACACGGTGGAAAACACAACAGTCACTCTGTCTTCTTGAGCCTCCACATACCTGGAATACAACAATACATCAGTAGTTAATATGCTGCTCAAAATATAATTTATATTATTGAAAATTGACCTTAATTGTAGAGGTGCCTATACTGTCTACAAAACATAAGGTCAAAGGTTTGTATCACTCTTTCGATAACTTTTGAAACTTATAACAACAAAAAGTTTAATTCTGTTGACACTTTAACAATTTTGTTAGTATTGTTTATAACTTTCATGGAATCTAAAAACATGTATTATACATAAACAATTTTGCGAATCTGATGTGATTTTATAATACATTATTAATAAAAGTAATAAACAAAACAGTTAAACAACATGAACATCGAACATGTATAAAACAAAAGCTGATAAAAATTGTTAACAAAATTAATAGTACAGATAAAAAAGTGAGTTTACAATGTTTCATCCTGTCGATAGTTGATAACGGCTCGCTTGTGACTGACATCCCCATCTTCTTGCAGGCGGAAGTAGCGCTCGAACACCGACGCGAAGCAATTTCTCTTCAGCAGACCCACTTTTTTCACAATGTCCTCCCAGTCTTCCGGAATATTCTCCATATCCAGCAACACTGACACATTATAGCCTGTAGAACAGACAATGCATAATGTTCACAATACAAACATAGATATGCATACCTTATGCCCAACTGGGATCACAGAAACAACAAAAGTTTTTAAACCAATCATATATCATTGAAAATATTTGCATTTCTCAACCAAGACAAAAATTGTTTAATGTTTCTCAAAATCACTTGTAGTTTGTTTTGCATGTTTGCATACATGTTTGGGCGTGAACAAAGCAAGAGAGGTGGTTCCAGGATCACACTAAATGGAAGTCTGTAATCTCTGGTTACCAATCCAGTTTCAATGGTGAGTACTTATTTGTTTGTTTCTAAAAAGAAAAATCACTAATGCTAGTGGTTGTGGTAAACAAGCAAATGACAGTGGCGGTAATGTAAAATGATCTCCTGATCTAATTCAAAATACTAGAACAAATGCATTGCAACCCTTTCTAGTGACCATAGAAGGGAAGAAGCTGCTATTCCTTGACCTGATAAGCCCAGAGAGGCAAACAGAACATATGAGACTGGACTTTTGCTTTATGCAGCAGTGAGGGGTTGTCCGGCAATAATTACTGTGCCAATCAATGTTTGACCCGTCTGTTTACTATGCTTTAATACAACTTGATGAATATGATATATACCTGAATAATATATAAATGATGGTAAAAATAATTTATGAATTTTATGTTTATCTTCTACAAAAATGTTTACTGGTAGATTACCCATTTATCTTATCACATAAAAGATATAGTTAAGATGCTATTAAATACACATAAATCTTAAAAACTAAATATATTTAAACTTATTCAAATTAAAAAAAGGTTATCTTTATTAAATAAAAATAATTATAATTTTGAAACCTAGCAAACAGTACATTTTTGTTTGTAAAAGGAGAGGATGTTTTTAATTTTTTTTGCTCGCGTTTATACAGAAAAAAAAAGATAAACAGATTTATTTATATCAACAGTTTTGTTAAGACTTCTTCATGTCAACTGTTTCATAATCTTTAAATCTTTGTCATGGGATTTGTTATAATTAAAATTTCCCAATATTATAGAGGTAAAAAATTTTTATTCCACTTCAAAAACATAATTTTTAAAGTAAGGTAAGCTTACTTTTATAATTAGCCAATATGAAGCATGTAATAAACATTATGTTCAAGTGGTGTGCTAATGATAAGTAAAAAGTAGGTGAGAATGTTTTATGAACCATAACATGGATGCATCGTTAAGCACTTTACATAATCCAATCAACATGTGGAAATTGATTAGTTCAAAAAGAAATTTATATGTAATACTAATTTAATAATTTATGTGTAATAAGATTTATGTGTTTATGAGAATATTTGTATGAGTGAGTAATAGTGAGTATTGTCAAATTATATCAATTAGATTATTAAAACTAAAGTTGTCTTACAATAAAACTAATTTGATACACAAATACAATAGTCAATTGAAAGAAACTATGTGAATCATATGTCAACAATCTAAAAAAATATCTTTTAATCTCTATGTTAGGAATCATGAATAGCAGTATGTTCCACCATACTAAGAAAAGGATGCTGCTGCCCGTCCTCCAGTGGTTTTTTCATCCAGACTCAAACAACAGACATGTTCATGCACACAAATGTTTGTCCTGTGTGGGAATCAAACCCACGACCTGCGGCTCAAAGGCAAGTATCTTACCGCTGAGCCAACCAGTCAGTCAACCGGTATATATATAATCCCGGAAAAAAAAGAAAATCCACATAAATATAGAAATTTCATTCCAAAACAATATTTGGCATTGTTACCTGATTCGGTTTCGGTGAGGAGAGGTCCATAAACTCTTTTAAGCAGTTCATCTGCACCATGTTCTTCTAACTGCTTGTAAAACTTTAATGATATACTAACCTGAAACACAATTAGCACTTTACTATAGTTTATAATCTGTAGTCTGTTCATCAAGCAATTGACTTTTGTATGAAGTGATTCAAAACAAAACATTATTAACCATTTCAACAGCAACAAGGCTTGATCTATTTCAATACATATTATTGTATTGAAATAGATTACAATGGATTTGTACACCACAAATAATGGTAATTTATGAAAGCACAAATTAATAAATTATTTATATAAGGCCCCACAAACATATGTATTATGATTCAATTAACAAGAATTCTATTATAATAAAATTATAGTGTCATATTGAGAGTACTTTTGGTTATCCTCTAGCTAGTTATGAGACACCCAACTTGATGTAGTATATATTATTCTTTATTATAATATCAAAATATTGTAAATTTGGCCACTGCAAGATACAAGTTATTTATATTTAAATTAGTACTTATTTCAAACATATTTTTAATTAATTAAAGTAAAAACAATAATTATACCATTGCCACAGTAAAAAAATCTTTTTTATAGTAAAGCTTTTAACAAATTTCAAATGCTGAATTTATTCTACAAACATAGGTAGTGTTGAGACAGCTAACTTAAAAGTTTCAGCAGTTTAGGCTCAAGTATTTTTTTTATCTCCATTTCCTTTCTCAATATCATCTCAATTGGTTCAGTATTTTTTGATTTGATGATCACAATATTTTTATGTTCCTATGATATGATACTTTATATTAGGATTTAGATACATACCCTAACTTTGGTTTTATCTCCATTAACATTAGATATATGAAAGAGCACTCCATCGAAATCCGCAACAGTCACATCAATTGATTCAGGTTTTAAGCTAAAACAGTATAATAAATAACAAATAAATAAAAACAACACCCATTTAATGATTACTCATATCCTGACAACACTAAACAATTTATCTGCGTCCCCTCATTGTTCTTTCGGCATATCAGTGTCACATATCAAATTTAAAGTACATTGTTTACACCCAATGGAATCCGAAAACACTTTATGGGACGTTTCCGCACTCCCCGCGAATACGTACAAACAACCTATATGACTCATCCATGGCGATATGGACTGTATCACGTCATACTTAGACATTGCGTTAAGGAAAAGAGTTATTTGATATGCCGAAAATTTTTGTAGTTTATTAATATTTCTTACTCGGCGGCCAACGTGGGCCCACCCTGGAGAAATGGTATTTGACACTTGTCAAGATCAAGACGTTCATAAAAAGGGGTTATAAGAAAAATTCTATGTGAGCTAGAAGTTCAAAGCATTAAACTCTGTATTCCATTTGCATTGGAAACGTTATTATGAGTACAAACACTTTTCACGTATTGAATATAAAAACAGGTAAACTTTCTAAGCGTAACGTACTCACCGCGCCAGTGCATTTTTATATTTAACTGTTAGAGTTTCTTCTATAATTCTATTATTGATCTCCAGCAAGATCATTATTTAACAATATATAACCTACAGCCTTTTCATAAAAATAACACTTATAGCACCTTCATTTAATAATTTATACGGATATCTTTAACGATGACCGAGCGTACACAGGTATCTATACGATAGAATAGAGAAAGAAAAGGAAGCTTCAAATGAATGAAAAATCGGCCATGTAACCATAGACATTTAAAAATTAAATCCAATCGTATTCAAAAGATATTTAAATAAGTTGCAAATAAGTTAAAGTTCAATATACCAGTAATTTAAAGACGTAAATGTAATAAGTTTTATGTCTTATATGGGTTTCTATGTGCTATGGTAGACTATTAATTAGTACTTTCCTATGAACAAACGTAACGTTCCTTGTGCGTGACACTAAAATTAGTTTTTATAACTATTATATTATTATAAACTTTGAGAAGCATATTAAATAGAGATGACGTACTAATGTAATTATTTCGTGTATGTTTTGAATGAGCCAAGAATGAGGTGATATTTTTTAGCGGAGCTATAAATGATCACATTACAAAAGTCTGAAAACAGTAGAGAGAATAGTAATGCACTTAGAAATAAAAACGCTTTTAATGAAATTAAAAAATTGAATTGTGTACACATCAAGACCTCAAAGTTTAAGTTTCTGGGCAAGAGGTTAAGAAGTTCTAATTTGTTTATTTGTATCTGTCAAAACAATTTATCTTTAACTAATACAGATAATAAAATCAAAAACACAAGAAAAACGTGAGTGTTTGTTGCTTTGTGTCAACTTGGTTGTAAAGCTTCATTGAAAATAATATTTACTTATTATTATCATTGCATTATTTAATATTGGTAAGCGGTAATCAAAAATATGGAATGCCAAATGTATATAACAGACGTTATGAGTTAATTTAAAATTTTAATAATCTTATCATGTCAAATCAAGTTACACAATTTGTTGCGGGTTTAAAGTCCCGCAATGTCGATATACAAACTAAAACTGCTCGGGAGCTATACCATTATGCAAAAACAGAATTACGTGAAGTACCACAAGAAGAACTTACCCAATTCCTCGATGAATTTAATCATCAAATTTTTGAAATGGTTTCAAGCAATGATGTTCATGAAAAGAAAGGCGGTGTGTTGGCTATCGGTTAGTATAATAATTTAAAAACAAAAACGAATGTTATGTATTTTAAGTTACGTATTGACTTATTTAGAAATTCTAATGCATTACTATAATTATAAAAGTTTAGTAATTTTGTTTCTATTGCTACAAACATGTTGAATTTAGATGTATGAAAGATTTAATTGAAAAAAATGTCTGTCCACCTTATCTTTCTTTAAAGCTCCAAAGTTGCATACTTTGGGTGATAGGCACCCAAAGTATGCAACTTTGGATATAAATAAGTTGAGTTAACTCGATTATCTTTTTCACCACTATATCTGTAATCTCTTGCACTCATCTTTTGCAGACACCTGTATATTCATCCTAAAAATCATATTCACTTGGTAATTGAACCCTTGTAATTTAAATTATTTTTAAATCGAAGCAATTGTACTTTGGAACTGCAAAATAGTCTGAAAGAATGTTATAGTTTTTATTTAGCTAACTGACTTGGCTATGATCAAAAATGTTTTAAAATAATTTAAATAACTTGCATAATAATATAAGGTTTCCATAATTGAAATAATTTTATAAATCAGTTTGTCTAAAAACCATTAATACTTTTTTTAGTTTGCCTTATTGGTGGTGACTGTGATACAACCAAAACTCGAATTACAAGGTTTGCAAATTACTTGAGAAATTTACTTCCTTCATCCGATGTTGGTGTAATGGAATTAGCCGCTAAAACCGTGGGACGATTAGCAACAGTTTCTGGGGTAAAGAGAGCTGAATATGTGGAATTTGAAGTAAAAAGAGCCTTTGAGTGGCTATCAGAAGAGAGGAATGAGGGAAGGCGACATTCTGCTGTTTTACTGCTTAAAGAGTTAGCTATTGCTATGCCAACGTATTTCTATCAACAAGTTTCCGGATTCTTTGACCACATATTGGTAGCATTGAAGGATCCAAAGCAACAAATAAGAGAAGCAGCGGCCAAAGCTCTTAGAGCTGGTCTCGTTGTAACTGCTCAGAGAGAGACTGCAAAGCAGTCTACTGCCAAACCGCAATGGTACTTGCAGTGTTATGAAGAGGCTATGGTGTCTTTTGAAGACATTCCTTTTAAAGAGAAAGGTATAACTAAAGAAGATAAAGTACATGGAGGTCTGCTTATTCTCAATGAACTCTTGCGATGTTCTAATGCAGCTTGGGAGAAAAAGTATACAGATTTAATGCAGAGTTTGGATACACAAAGAGACATAACTGTATCTGATGATATCATTTTCATAAGTTCAAAGTTGCATAGTCCTTCAGTAAAGAGAGGTTATCTTTGTGATGGTTTTAAGACAGAAAATGTACAGTATCCTGTACCAATATATGAGTCCGAAGTCTGTAAAAAACTACTAAATGAAGAGTATGATAGAATTTGTCAAGGTAAGGTGAGAGTAACCAATTAATTTAATTCAAACAGTAATAACACTTGTATGTTTAGATGACTTCAATTTATTTACTGTTCGGAAGGTCAACAGTAAAATATTACATAATAAGTAAAATTAAAATTTAGAAACAGACAGCCAATAACAAGTCTTCATGAATAGTTTACATTTTACAAAATGTTGTTATGTGAGCAAAAACAAATAGTCTAAAAATATATGTGTAACAAGAATAGTTTAATTTCATTGACAACATTTTTTTTTTAATGAAAAAGTTATCATAAAATATAGATAGATATATTGATGGATAGAACAGAACGATAGAAATAAGTTTTGGCAGTAGATGATGCCATATCCAATGAATCCATATGAAGGCAGATGGTGGATAGAAATGTGATAGCAACACATTGAATTCCTAGGTGAATTCTTTATCTTAAATGTTTTTTGTTAAATTTTTAAACACTGCACAAAATAGGGTAGTAGGAACCAACAATGTAGCTTATATTAGAATGTAAGTTGTAACACAATCTATGGCGAATGGTTAATTGTATGTGTTTTTTTTAAAGTAATAATTGGTATATACCTGCAGACTGCAGATTTGTTATTAAAAATAAAATAATTTTCCTTTGAAAACTTATTTTTCATACCTATTAATTTTATTTATTGAGTTATAATTGAAGGCATTAATATTTATAATTGCAGCAATTATAAAAATATATATGTAAATAAATTGAATATCATCATTGAATTGAACTTGTAATATTTGAATAATCTATAATGTAACAAATTAATTATTATTTTAGATGTGATGAACCAGAGACTTTTTAAAACTCAAGGAGTTCCCCAAATTCTCTTGATTATAATACCAAGGCTTGCTGCATTTAACAAGGAACTTTTCTTGAAGAAATACCTTAATTCAACTATGCATTACGTACTTACATCACTCCGAAGTAGAGAGAAGGATAAAAACATGGCGTTCACAACACTAGGCTTAATGGCGGCAGCTATAGAAGGAGATATTAAAAATTACATACGCACAATAATGGATTTTATAAAGCAAGCATTACCAGTCAGAGATTCCCAGAGCAAAAAACGAATATGGATTGATCCATCCATTTTTGCATGTATCACTTTACTCGGAAGTGCTGTTAAGGATTTGGTAATCAGTGATATTAAAGAACTTCTGGATGCAATGTTTGCAACTGGCCTTAGTCCATCTCTGACCATTTGCCTTAAAGAATTGAGTGTAAACTTACCATCACTCAGAGAAGAAATATCAGAAGGCTTGCTAAATATGCTGTCACTGGTTTTGAGAAACAAACCGTTCCTCCACCCAGGTGTTCCTAGAAGCATGGAACAACAGAGTAGTATGAGTCTAGTCATCGAACCACACGATACTGCAATTATCGTATTGGCTTTACGTACATTAGGTACTTTCCATTTTGAAGGCCAACATAGTCTGCTTACATTCGTAAGACGATGTGCTGACCACTTCTTACAAAGCGAGCAACAGGAGATCAGATTGGAAGCTGTCAAAACAGCCGCAAAATTACTCGCCGATGCCACCGTTAGGACAATGAATAATCCATCTAGAACCCTTACCATGCTGACCGCTGAAGTTGTTGGAAAAATGTTGGTTGTGTCCGTCACTGATCCGGAGTATGAAGTGCGCTATTGGGTTTTAGAATCATTAACCGAAATATTTAACACGCATTTAGCTCAAATAGAAAACCTAAGCTTTCTTTTTATAGCGATGAACGACGAACATTTGGAAATACGTGAACTAGCTATTTGTACGATAGGACGACTGAGCACCGTCAACCCGGCGTACATAATGCCAGGCCTTCGAAAGACATTGATACAATTTTTGACTGAATTGGAACATTCTGGAATGAGTAGAAATAAGGAGCAGGCGGCTAGAATGCTCGACAATTTAATATTGCACGCCCCAAACCTCGTTAAACCATATATGGAGACAATCCTTAATGTTTTAGTGCCAAAGCTAAAAGAGTCCGACTCTAACCCTGGCGTTGTAATTAGTGTTTTAAAGGCAATAGGGGACCTAGCCGATGTACACGGAGATAACAGCGGTCTCAAAAAATGTTTGCCTGAGCTTTTAAGCATTCTCTTGGAACTCCTTTCGGATGCCAGTGCGACTGATAAGAGAAGTGTTGCTCTATGGGCATTTGGTCAATTGATCAGTGCTACAGGCTACGTAGTCACGCCTTATACAGAGTATCCTAACCTTATGGATGTTCTTTTGAATTTCCTTAAAACAGAGCAACAACCAAAAGATCGAAGAGAAACTATTCGTGTCTTGGGTTTATTGGGAGCTCTAGATCCTTATAAACATAAACTGACTCGGGGTTTAATTGATGGCCAGCCAGATTCCAGTCTAGTCCCGGTCGCAGACAGTAAAGCTGAAGAAAATAACTTCGATATGACTACAAGTGAAATGTTGGTTAATATGTCATCAACACTCTTAGATGAGTATTACCCTGCTATTGTTATATCAACACTCATGCGAATACTTCGCGATCCGACATTGCAACAGCATCACACGAGTGTGGTCCAAGCTGTCACATTTATATTCCAATCCTTGGGTATTAAATGTGTACCCTACATATCCAGAGTCACTCCTAGTCTTCTGTATGTAGCCCGTTCCACTGATAGCAATAATTTCCGAGAATTCCTGTTCACTCAGCTGGCTAAACTGATTGCGATTGTAAAGCAGCACATACGTAATTATTTGGATAAAATATTCGACTTGATCAAAGAATTTTGGTCTCCGAACAGTGCCTTGCAACCCACGTTGATTCTATTAGTGGAGCATATCGCCGTTGCGCTTGGATCCGAATTCAAAGTTTACCTGCCACAACTGATGCCGAATGTTTTACGTGTCCTTGCACATGATACAAGTAAAGATAGATTCGTGACAGAGAAACTCCTCTATGCGCTGCAGAAGTTTGAGGATAATCTTGACGACTATATGCACTTGATTATACCGTCAATAGTGAAGTTGTTTGACGCGACGGACTGCCCTATCCCAGTGGCGAAAGTAGCTATGGAAACAGTTGACTATTTATCGGATTCTTTGAATTATAGTGAGCTAGTTTCTAGAATCATCCATCCGCTCGTAAGAAGCTTGGATACGTGTCCTGCACTGCGTACGACCGCAATGGATACGTTGTGTGCCCTGATCATCCAACTTGGTCCAAAATATACGGACTTTATACCTTTAGTACAGAAAGTCATAGTAAAACACAAAATTCAACATCAAAACTACGAATTATTGCTATCGAAGATTCAGTCCACTTCAACCTTGGGAGTCGATGACTGCCTACAAAGTACTCGAAGGAAACCTAGAAACAATAATCAAGAGGTAAGAAATTTAGACCTTCATAAGAGTATGTGTATATTTAAGACAGTGGTATTTAAAACGACTACTATTTACAGGCTCGCATTGTATTCGCGGATACTTCGCAGTCGATACGAAAGTTGTTCGTCAATGCACACAATTTGAAAGTGGCTTGGACTGTGAGCAGCCGCGTGTCCAAAGATGACTGGCTGGAATGGCTGCGGCGCTTCAGTATAGGTCTCTTGACGGAATCGCACAGTCCTGCTCTCAGGTGATTATTTGATTTTGATGCTTTATTTTAATATTACGTTTCTAGCAGTTGTGAAAATTTTAAGTCTGCGATTACACGTCATTTGTTTTTCAAATGTGTTAAATTCATTGTGATTTGACAATTATTTTTTAGGCGCCATCCGTCTATTACCCTTCTTTTTTAGTTCAGATTATATCAAACTAGTGATTTCTTCCAGAGCATGTCTTGCGTTAGCCCACAACTACTCCCAACTTCTCCGGGATCTATTCAACGCAGCGTTCGTGTCGTGCTGGACTGAGCTAGAGGCGCCCGCGCGGGCGGACCTCTCTAGTGCTCTCGAGCAAGCGCTCACAGCGCCCGATGCTCCCGAGCTCGCCCACACCGTGCTCAACCTCGCCGAGTTCATGGAGCACTGTGAAGGAGGGGCTCTACCGATTCCTACCAGTACGCTCGGCGAACGCGCCATGCGCTGTAGGGCGTATGCGAAAGCTCTTCATTATAAGGTTACTTTTATTTTGATTAATGATAACATTTAATTATCATTTAGTCAATATTCCATTTTACGTTAGTATAACATTATTTTGCGTTCTATATTCTACTAAGAATTTATTTTATATATTTCAGGAAGAAGAATTCAGAAGTGGCGCTACATCTCAAGTAGTCGAAGCCCTTATTCATATAAACAATAAACTGCAGCAGAAAGAAGCCGCTGAGGGTTTGCTGGAAAGAGTGATGGCGCAGCGAGAGGCGGGCGACGCAGACCTGCAGGTTCAGATACGATGGTACGAAAAATTACATAACTGGGAAAAAGCACTCAATTTATATGATGACGCATTGTCTACGGACCCTGAGAATATGGAAGTGTGTTTGGGCGAGTTGAGATGTTTCGAAGCCCTCGGCGAATGGGTCAAGCTATATACAACCGTCTCAAAACAATGGTCCAATATGTGTGACGACGAAAAGTTCCAAGCGGCCAAGCTAGCCGCTGCTGCTTCTTGGGGAATGAACGAATGGGAATCCATGGCAAATTACGTCAGCTTCCTCCCAGAAAATACTCAAGACGGTGCCTTCTATAGAGCAGTTCTCAATATTCACAAAGGTGATTACAACTTGTCGAGAGTATATATCGATCAAGCTAGATCATTGTTAGATTCCGAATTAACAGCCGTAGCCGGCGAGAGTTACCAGCGCGCGTACGGCGCTCTAGTTAGTGCTCAACTCCTTGCCGAATTAGAGGAGGTCATCACTTATAAGCTGGTAGTCGAAAGAAGGGAATCAATAAGGCAAGCATGGTGGACTAGGCTACAAGGTGGCCAAAGATTAGTTGAAGATTGGCGCAAGATTCTGCAGGTACGTAGTTTGGTGTTGACACCGCAAGAAGATATGGCGACGTGGCTGAAATTCGCATCGCTTTGTAGAAAGAGTGGTGCACCGAGACAAGCTCATAGGACATTGGTCATGTTATTGGGCATAGATCCGAGCAAGAATCGAGATTTACCGCTTCCGACGCACGAGCCGAGGTTGACACTTGCGTATGCAAAACATTTATGGGTAGCGGGAGACAAACAGTTAGCTTACGACCAATTACAGCGCTATGTGGATACTGTTGAGACGGGTGACGCTGAACATTGCAGGCTTTTGGCTCGTTGCCATCTGAAACTTGGATCTTGGTGCGAATCTTTGTTGGGTATAAACGAGCTATCTATCCCTGAAATACTCCGCAACTATGCAGCGGCGACCAATCTATCTTCCGATTGGTACAAAGCGTGGCACGCCTGGGCCTATATGAATTTCGAAACCGTTTTGTTCTACAAACATCAAGAAACTAATAATGACAATTCCGAAACCAAAAAGACAACGCCGGAGTTTATTCAACAGCATACTGTCCCGGCTGTTGAAGGTTTCTTCAAATCTATAAATCTTTCACATGGCAGTTCATTGCAAGATACACTACGATTGTTAACTCTATGGTTCGACTACGGACATCATCCTGCCGTCCACGAAGCGTTGGTAGAAGGCATCCGGACTATTGAAATAAATGTATGGCTTCAAGTGATACCTCAGTTGATCGCACGCATTGATACGCCCAGAGCTTTAGTTGGTAAATTGATACATTCTCTATTAATCGATATAGGCAAGTCGCATCCGCAAGCTCTAGTCTATCCACTTACTGTAGCTTCCAAATCTTCATTCGTAGCACGAAAAAACGCTGCGAATCAAATATTGAAGTCAATGTGTACTCATTCAAGTAACTTAGTCAATCAGGCTGCCATGATTTCGGAGGAGCTTATCAGAGTTGCTATACTCTGGCACGAACAGTGGCATGAAGCGCTGGAAGAAGCTTCCAGATTATATTTCAGTGAACATGATGTCAAGGCAATGTTTAAGACTCTGGAGCCATTGCATGCGATGCTCGAGAGGGGACCGAATACATCCAAAGAGGCGTCCTTTACTCAAGCTTATGGGAGAGATCTGAATGAAGCACAAGAGTGGTGCAATCGATATAAGGTAATAAACATTTTTATCTTAACTTCACACTATTATCTATATCACATTATTTATCTAACCTTGACAGTTAAATGAAAAGATTACTGATTACCTTATTAAAGGAATTTATTGAATATCAAATACGAAAGAAAGAAAAGAAAAGGAAAAAGTGAAGATGCACAAACGATAGAAATATGCCATAATTCCATACAAACAAAAAAATTGTTCTCATAAAGAAACCATCATACAAAACAACCTTTTTCAGGAGTCCGGTCAAGTACGCGACCTGAACCAAGCGTGGGACCTGTACTACCACGTATTCCGTCGCATCAGTCGGCAGTTGCCGCAGCTGACGACGCTGGAGCTCCAGTACGTCAGCCCGCGCCTGCTGGGCTGCCGCGAGCTGGAATTAGCTGTTCCTGGCTCCTACGTGCCCGATTCGGACTTGATACGCATCGCGCACATACAAAGCAGCTTGCAGGTTGGTACTGCAATTGCTAGACTGATCAGTTAGCTTAACGATTATTTACATAAAAACCATATTAATTTATTTCACTGTGCTCCTAACCTAACAGGACGAATATGTGAGGTTAGGAATATTCGGTCGTTGTAGTATTAGATCTGTATACAATAACAGCTTGCTTATCTTTTACATTTTTTTTAAATAACTTAAATAGGACCTAAAACAGTGAGGTAAATAGGGTACTTTTATTTTATAAGGGTAATCTGTCTTAAAACTCAAGAAATTGGCTATTGGAAAGTCCACTTTGTAAGTGGTGTTTAACCGTAAAATATATTTTTTACTTTATTTTTAAATTTATAGAAAATCAACAGCTGTTAAGCCATTTATAGTTTCTCATCGATATATTTATTACCATGTTACCAAAATAATTATATATATCAACAATTATATACATATTACCAAAAAAAAATCGTGCCATAATCGAAAAAAGAAATAAAATTATTTGTATGTAAAAAAAAAAAACTTATGTAAAGATTAAAAAAAAAACTAAATTACACTAAACTGACAAAAAGTAAACCGTACTAAAGAGCAACAAAAATGATATACAATGATAACATTAATATTGTGGGGCCTCCATACCATTACAATTGTAAGGAAATAAAGAATTGCCGACTTATCTCCTGCCTTTATACTCCTAATTCCCAACGTGACAATTTTTTTAGGTGATAACATCAAAACAGAGACCGCGTCGCCTCTGCATCCGTGGCTCAAACGGTAAAGACTACATGTTCTTGTTGAAAGGTCATGAGGACTTGCGTCAAGACGAAAGAGTGATGCAACTCTTTGGTCTAGTGAACACGCTGCTGCAGGCCGACCCTGACACCTTCCGACGTGACTTAGCCATACAACGATATGCAGTTATACCGCTGTCTACTAACTCTGGACTCATTGGCTGGGTACCTCACTGTGACACTCTACACTCTTTGATCAGAGATTACAGGGACAAAAGAAAGATTCTACTCAATATCGAGCATAGGATAATGCAACGAATGGCGTCCGATTTAGAGAAATTAATGCTGATGCAAAAGGTAATTTGATTTTTTTACTTCTGTTTATCCTGTTACAGAATTACGTGACTCCATAACTCTGTCATATATCTTTTCGCAGGTTGAAGTATTTGAACACGCTCTAGAGCACACAGCGGGAGACGATTTAGCCAAGTTACTCTGGCTGAAGAGTCCCTCATCAGAGGTATGGTTCGAGCGTCGCACCAACTACACGCGCTCGCTGGCCGTCATGAGCATGGTGGGCTACATCCTGGGCCTGGGCGACCGACACCCCTCCAACATCATGCTGGACAGAGTTACGGGAAAGTTCTTACATATTGACTTCGGAGACTGTTTCGAAGTGGCAGTCACCAGGGAAAAGTTCCCAGAGAAGATACCATTCAGATTGACCAGGATGCTCATCAATGCTATGGAGGTATAATACTCTAGATTTTTCAGACATGCACTTATATTTTTTTTAGCCGAATCTGTTTTGTAACCTTTTTAATAGTCAGATAAATTTAATTGATGCTTTACCAGACAGTAAGACTCACATGTTGTTATTAACAATGATGCTATATGCGACACTCTGTTTAAGCTAATCAAAGAATTGTATTATAAATGAATCAAATATTACCATTACTAGGTTACAGCTGACAAATAATATAGACTCAGTATTTTGCTGTAGAACATTTCAAAGAAAGTAAGATCACATGTTTTGACGTATTCTAAGTCAAAGCTCTTAGTTTTTGTATTCATATTAATCATTCTACTACTCAAGTCTACCTATTTTCCGTTTTAAAGGTAACTGGTATCGAGGGTACTTACCGTCGAACATGCGAATCCGTAATGGAAGTGCTGCACAGGCACAAGGACAGTGTGATGGCCGTGCTGGAAGCGTTTGTGTACGATCCCCTCCTCAACTGGAGGCTAATAGACGCCGCAAAACGCTCCAGAGGAGACGCGGACGCATCGGAAGTATCCACCTCGCCTATTACATTCAAAACCAGACCACAGATCGGAGTCAATGATACTCTGGACCAGCCGGCGGAGACAAATCTCAACAAACGAGCCCTTGTCATCGTCAATAGGGTGAGAGACAAACTCACGGGTCGCGATTTCACTCATATAGACGACTTGTCGTGCATATCTGTGCAGAAGCAAGTGGAACTGTTAATACAACAGGCCACGAGTAATGAGAATCTGTGCCAATGCTACGTTGGCTGGTGTCCATTTTGGTAACTCCGGAAAAGCCTGGCTGATATGTTTCTTTTCTATCTGACATGGCATTTAAACACGTTTATGCTTTTAATACACATTCATAGAGACATAGTTTTACGCGTTAGTTATCAAAGAATACGTATCCATTGACAAAAAAATCACTGTTCACTGCAATAATATTACACGAACAGTAAATTAGACCGGGGAAGGTACGCCTTTTTATGCCTCTGAAGTTAGCAACAAATAACCAAACAATGGCTGCGAGGAGAGATCGGAGATATGTTCTGTCTCTGTCGTTTTTATAGTCGTAGCTAACTTCAGAGCTGTACACAAGTGTTGTAACATGATTGTCTTGATTGAAATAGAGCAGCATAGTATAATCAACCTGAATGAATTTGATAATTATTTAATTAGTTTATACAACTAATCAGGTGTGTTTCTTTTTATTTAATAAGTAATCTTTACTTGATAGCTACTCTTTCTCTACATTTTATTGCTTTTTAATATGGCTGTGTTTATCTTTAATAGCTTTGAAATTAATTTCGTCATACGAATTTATCTCTTGTCCCTTGAAAAAAATCATTATTGACATAAATTTTACTTAATCTCGCGCCTTTAACAAATTTTATCACAGTGTTTGACATTTTTATTTCTTTTTTTTGACGTAACAAGTAACAATTTGTGTAAATATGTCGAAATTATGTATGCGATTTTTTAAGTTTAATTTTCTACACAATAATTATGTATTATCTCTATTAATACATTACATGTAATCACTATATTTATCCGTACCAATTGAGATAATAAAACACACGTATTTTCTAAAAAAAAAATGCACAGAATTATCGGAACAATCTAGCTGGAATTAAAAGTGTATTGTGATGCGACTTCTAAAAAGGCATGTAAAACTCAAAACTTAATTTACTAAATGAAATATAGCTTACAATCGTTATATAAAAACGAGTTTTACACCGCTAAATATTTAAGTATATGTAAAAAATAAAAAATACATATATTTTATGCAGCATTAATATGTATTACACACTGCCAAAGAAATTATGAATGAGTATATGTTCATTATTGATTATTGTTGCTGTTTTTATATGTATTATCTGAAAGGTACAAGAGATATCATAAATGAACGCGAATAATTATGGATGAAAGACTAAACGTCTAATAACTTGATAATAACAAAAAATAATCATGTTATTTCATTTGAAATATTTTTACTATCTTTTTACATCTCAGCTGTCAAAAATGGGAGAAACAATGATGTTACATACCTCCAGATAATCGGGTTCCAAAAGTCAAATCACAAAAGATACTAATCGGTGACTTCGTAAAATCCCGTGTTATAATTCAAAAACGTTTCTCGCGGTACCGATTCAAAATATCCGTGTTTGTAACGTAAAATATGTCAATTGGCGCTGTAAAATAGTGTAAAAC
>DWLR01001712.1:0-17309 GCA_018246295.1 Papilio alexanor hazarajatica
ATCATACGCAGATTTAAAATATTTTGCAAATTATAACCTGTGTACAAAGTGGTCTCAAACTTTTGGCCGGCAGTGTAGTTACAGTTGGGGTATATATTTAGAACAACAGTTATCCCAACCGTAACCATAGTTTCTTTCTTTGGGCAACTTCTGCTAGGGGATTTAGTACAGATAGGCAACGCGGATTCAAAATCAGGGCGTGCATTAAAACATTGACATAAAAACTGTATCTGTACGAACGTTTCAATACTGCACTCGCATAATGAACAAATGGGGGTGTAACTTTTACGTACAACTCAAAATCGATGCTTTAATAAAGAAATGGTCGAAACAATTTCACTAAACCACTTTTAGTGAAACACACATTTCACTAAAAGCTTTTACAACCTACATAATACTTTAATACTGCTTTCAAAATAAAATTGGTTTACAAAAAAGACTTTTCGACCGTCTTAGTAGTCACAGTCAAATTGTGAACTTCGTGACCTTATAATCCGATTAGGCATACATATCATAAAATTAAAACAAAGGATACGTTTTACATGGTAACAAAAAAAATCATTTGCTACCATCATATCGATTATGGATAATTGGCAATTGACAACACTTTCACGCATACCTTATCTCATGTTTTAATGCAATTATGCATGTAAATAATTGATCTGGGATTCATTTTATTATTTTCGAGATAATGGGAACAATAAAAATATTTTTTTTTGTTCCACTTAGATGGGACTTCAAAAAAAAATCATAACTTAAAAAATAGTTAAGAATATTTTAGTAGAGCCTTGACCCGCTAATCTAGGTCATCCTTTATACTTCAGAAGCCGTTCTGATAAGTGTTTATTGAGAACTATAAATAAAGTGAAAATTATAGAAAGATTTTTTGCTTTTCTGATTTTTAAAATTAAAATTTCCGGTCTATCTGTTTTTTTTTTATAACGTTCAGTACGTTTAATTATTGTAAGGCAAAAGCCATAAAAATACTAACAGACAAGTTACTACTTATACATATGGCTCAAGTAAACCCGTTTCCTACACTAGTCGTTTAATAATACAGAAAACACACCTGTTGTATTCACTTTTTTATAGAACCTACGGGACTTTAGTCTACGGACTAAGCACTGGCGGAATGTTTAGGAGACTATACAGGTAGTTTTGAAATTAAAACAAACTTAGTGTAATATAAAAAATGCCAAAACAACTTAATTTTTATCTACTACGAAAATTTTTAAAATTGGGGTTACCTAAGGACTATAATAATAATAATAAAAATCTTAAAATATTTGAGACATTATTCACACAAGGCCATCTAAACCCAATCTAAGCAAAGCTTGTACTGTAGAAACCAGATAAACGTATATTAATACTTTTCTTTTTATAAATACATACATATATAGATAAGTACACCCAGACACAAGACAAACAGACATGTTCATGCACACAAATGTTTTTGCTGGGTGGGAATCGAACCCACGACCTGTGGTGTGAGAGGCAAGTATCTTACCACTGCGCCAACCGGCCAGTCCAAAGGACTGATAAGGTATGATAATTTATGTATCATAAATTGATGATATGATAATTTTTAAAAGTTTTTAATTTATAATTTGATGTTGGAGGCGAATGGAAAAAAATATTAAATATAGAAAGCAAAAGATGAAGAGGTTTTAAACAAAATGAATGAAGAAAGCTGATTGAAATAGAGAAACGTAGGGAGAAAATGTTGAGACATTTATACCACATGACGATCTTATTTACACAATCATTGAAGGCAAAATAAAAGCCGAAGGTCGAGAATATCATTTATGCAACAAATAAAACAGAAATTATGTCATTGTATTACGTTGTCTCGTATTAGGAAGTCAAGAGGAAGGCACAATGCAGGGAGAAATGGAGATTGCTCCACCAACAACAACGGAAGGGCACTTAAATTAATGATGACTATATTTTATTAGATTTTTATTAGATTATATGACTATATCTATAATTTATTTCATTTCAAATAACAACACCTCTGAAATGGATTCTTATACTAGACTGTTGAGACACTTTCCACAATGTTGTAGAGTCCGCAAAAAAACATCTGTCGCACGAATGGCCCGCTCAACCGGTGAAATGCCATAACCGCACAGAAGACAGGCATCAAGTAGAAATATTCTGCGTTTCGTCTGAGGAGTAGGGTGCTGGAGGCCTAATTTTAAGACTCTCCTTCTTCCCACCCTTTTCTAACAAGGAAAAGTCGGGAACAGAAAGATTGTTTGAAGGGGACAGTGATAAACAGGAGCAATAAATGTCCATTTTTTTGTCTATCCTCTCCTTTGTCTATAAAGGTAGGCAACGCATCTGCAACTCGCAAATGCTTGTTGCAGATGTCTATGGGTAGCGGTTACTTAGGCGACCGTTTGCTCCTTTGCCACCTTCTTATATAAAAAACATAAGATGCATGCACATGCTTTTGTCAGTATTTGATTCAAGGCTTAAGAATTGGGTTGCAGCTAAATACGGCGGTGGTAAGCTTCGCAATGGTGGATACGTTGCGAAACGATCGGTAGTGAAGCTTGGCGCTGCGTTTATATCGCACGAGTCACTTCTCACCTGCCAGCTATATTTATAACATGCGTTACTCCACACTAACATACATACGCCAATCTAAAAGCTTGATGTAGGCAACGACTACATATTTACTCAGGTCAGGAAATCAGTGATCTTAAATCCTAAGGATGCTGGTAGATACTGGAACCCAAAGGGTTGTTAAAGAATTATACCGCAGAAAGTATATATAAAATTTATCAAAATAAATCAAATCGTCGAAAATATACGTATTCGTACAAATGTATAATTAAATTCAAAAATAAATAAAATTAATTAAACGTCCAAGAATCTAATCAAAATATTTAATTATTTGAACATTACGATATATTATACAAAGGATTTTTTTAAATTGATACATATTTAATAATTTCAAAATTTTATGAATCGCCGATAGTCTAATGGTTCATGGTACGGATTACGGACTACCAATCGTGGGGTCGTGGGTTCGAATCCCGCCCCCCATTCAACTATTGTCGCATCCCAATTGTTTGTGCTTGTTTCATTCTAACACCGACCCTCAGAATGTAATACGATGATCTAACTACCAGGCTGTCAAGGCCAAAGAAATAAATCAATAGATTATATAAATATTATTAATACGGTTTGAACACAACATACGCCCTATGTGTTACTTTGTAATAAAATAAATCATTAAGAAATATTGTATAAAATTAAGAATGACAAGTTCCATCAAAACATACATACACTCCTCCTACCTGTACAACTTTATTTTTAAATATTTATTCTACTATTAAAAATATTAATGAACTTGACAGGTGACCTTCAATATGAAACAGATAAAAATAAGTCCCAACCTTTGGATAGATGATCGCTTTGAGACATTCTAGCCGCATTTTATCACTCAACCAACAGTCACTCACGAACACACACAATATAATGAACGCGTAAGTTGTGCGCCCGACATCCCATCACTCTAGAGAGGAAAGAGGGGAAGCGCTACTTATTAAGGCTTCCTTACTATAAGATAATAATAAACAATGACACCCGTAACCTAGAGGGATAGACAAAGGCGCTTTTCTGTTGGGAACTTTTTTGGCACATCTTTTGCTTTGTAATACATCTACATCTTACTTGATTCCGTCGGATTACGGATACTTGTTGTTCGTTCGTGAATGTTCGTCTAGAAAGTCCCCCCACTAGCAATGCAACAAGTTTTTGTAACATAAATTGGCTTGTCAATTTCTTTATTGATCCTTTCGACGTGCACAGCTTTGTTCTAAAATTCTAAATAAAATAAAATATTTTCTAATTAAACGCAACTGTAGAAAGTAAATGCTGATTGATTCTTAAAACAAATTTATCACAAAATCCAGAATGAGACACTGTACCGAAACCGTTTAAAAGTTTACGCACGCCCTTTAAAAAGAGTTTATAAAAATCAGCACGGGATAGAAATGAGGTAACTATAGATTTATATACCAGTAATTAGAGTTATATAACGTATTTGTAGGTAACATTTATTTGATAACAAAGTCCAATATTGACTTCGGGTCATTGCGCTAAAGTGTTTCATTGAAAAAAGCGTTACAGATAATTTTTTAACATAGCTATAAAAAAAGTATTAACATATCACCACATGACTATAAAAAAGTAGGTTAACAATTTAGGATATTTCATTTTAACATCGAATGATTTTGAGGGGATGGACAGAAGGAAAATCCATTTTTCTGTCTACTATATCTTGTCCCTTCCTCTGTGTATTAAAGGTAGGCAAGGGGATCATGGGGTCCTGGGCTCGAATTCCGCCCGCCAATCGACTGTTGTGGCTTCATAGCACAAGCATTTAAGTTTAGTTGGAAGGGTAAAAAGGCATCTGCAAAACTACACTCTTCCCTTAATATCAGCTAACCGCCTGTTCGTTTGCGACCTTCTTTTATAAAAAAAAAGTAGCGGATTATCTCTAATGCAATATAGGTACGTGCCTAGGACGTGACATAATAATATTGGTGACTTATTACAAGACTGACAGGATTGTCATCAAAATATCTGTAACAACAGGCCTTTATCGAAAACCTATCCAGGTAATCAGCTCGCTCGTTTCCTTCTGACATAAATTACGATATACTTATTATGTAAATGAAAAGTCTCAACAGTTTATAGCAAGTAAGTCAATGCTAAACATCCATCTGTGCCTAATATTTTGGCAAACGAGAAGCAACATAATAACACGCAACCTTGAGATAATTCACTACTTATTCAAACAAGTATAATTTTCATATGATTCATTTTAGCCTAGTTAGTACGAACGCGGTTAGCTATTTTCTTGAAGGTACGCACGTCATAATCGGACGGAAAAACTAAGGATAGCAAACTTTAATACTTTGCTGTTTATAAGATTTTCCTTTTCTTTTTTTAGGGTCCAATTTTATTTTATCAAAAGGTCAAAAAAGTCAAAATTGAAAATCGTGACTGACAGAATTACTTCCGCATTTACATTTGTATGATAATATGAAACAATGTAATAGCTTCAATTTTTTTAGTTCTCAATTCAATGCTTATTTACTAGTTAAAAATTAACTAACTTAAACTTCTAATATGTAAATACAAATAAAAACAGTTCTGGAATTACAAATGATACCACTGATAGAGGTACCGCTTAACAATTTATAATTTTACAAAGTACAATTAAATTAAAATAACAATTAATATTGTTATATCTATATTACTAGAAAATTAAATGATTATGGTAACTTTTCCAGAAGCTTCTCTGATCCCTTGTAGTTTATTGAAAATAGGTTTTTTGCTTCATTCACAAAATTCCATTTTTTTTCTTCAGAATTCCAAAACAGCATTGTAATTTGAAGCCTTTATATGATCCCGAAACGTAGACCGAAAGTCGAAATTATTCTCGGAACCGGAAAATTTGTTTATTACGTAAAGTGTTACAGTTGGACATGAAATTAGGGTATTTATTGGTGACAAGAGAAATTATAAGTAAAAATAATTACGAACAGACAACACCTTAGCCTCAGCAAACATTTATTATTTTTGTTTTTTTTTTTTTTTATTTAAAAGTAAATTATCACATACATGTACAGCAGATGGTATTTAAAATGGTATTTTCCTACCTTTAACATTTTTTGAGTCATCGGAATATAGCTGTTTATAATTCAACTGATGTAGTATTGATAATGGTACATTTTTCATCCACTTGACAATAGTAAATTTAACGCGTTTACTTGTGTGTATTATGTGCTTGAGGAGATATGCTCCCAAATCTATAAATTTTAGATTGAATCTCTCTCTTTTTATTAAGCTTAAGGTTTTAGATTTGATGTACTGTCGTGGTAAATTTACTAAGTTTTAAATTTACTGAGTAACAATACACATCTTGTTACCCTAACTTGGTAACTATACTACGTATTGTTGTTTAAGGTGACACAAAAGTGATGAATTATTATGATTAGATTTTTCTAAATGAAATTTAAAAAATCACCTTCTGATATGTTTGGTACTCACTAAAGTGTCACGCTTAGCTTAGAATAAGAAAGCAAGCTTAAGTAAGAATTGATATTTATAACAGTGCTTTTCCTCATGTGCTGTTGGCAGACCAGACTGCTTGAAATGTTCTTTTGTTTAATAAAAAATACATCCTCCATTACTGTGTTTCATTTTTAAAAAGACTAATTGACAGCTTTAAAGACATTTTATTTAGAAGTTATTATTGTCAGACTAAAATAAAAGCTTCACTTTTAATTATTTGATTACCAATATAATCTTTGTAAAATGAATATATCGGCCATTGATCTATAATTTTCCAATATTAAAATAAAAGGAATGATCCATTGGCATTAATCAAACAATGGCAAAACACTCTTTTGTAATTTGTTATCTATAATCAATTAATATACATGATAAACAAATAATAGAATAAGGATGGGTTTTATCAAATGCAGTTAAGTATGATCGTCTTTTCTCTTCTTTTTCTATACAAGTACCTTCTTCGTTTTATTGAACAACCAATTGATCTGGTGTCAAGGAAATATCCACAACGCTTCAAGGATATTTAATATATAGAGAAAAGAAAGTTAAATCCTGAAATAACTGCCCTTTCTTAGGTCTTATTCAAAGAACTATCAGGTCAAAAATGGCAAATTAAAATGGGCGCATTCAAATTTGCCATTGGTAAGTAATTAAAGTTGGAAACAGTTGAAATGCATGGTACATGTTAAATGTCAATTAAGTACAGTCGTGTTACTATTGCTTTTCCTATTGTTGTAAAACATAAGTAATTTAATTTACAAGTAACTTAGACCCTAATGGCAGTGGTACAGCTATATACTATAAAAGAATGAAATACAGGACTTTATGTTTTTTGCATTATGACTGTCAAGTTCATATATTACTAATACTTTTGCAAAATAGTATAACTTCATCTCTTTGTATAACTTCTTCTCATTATTAAAACAATAGTAATTAAAAGAAGCTTTAGATTTAAGCTAAAAATATTTTTTATTATGTTACAACTCAAAACTTATAATAATACATAGATTGATTAAGTCCAATAATAAACTGATCTACTTAAAACTGTAAGATTTCTGAAGAATGCTTTATATGGCATGATAATATTGTTGTACAAAGCCATAAAAATAGCAAAGGTGTTATACTGATGTCCATTAACTGTCAGCCATATTAGCCAAATAAGAAGGATAAAACCAAGAATTTAAAAAAAAAAAACGGTAATTAAAATGCATAAAAAAATCCCCTGTAGTAAAAGTAAATCACGTGTCGCGGTGAAAGTGTAATAATTACTACCATATCTTCCCATGCGTCAAGTAAAATTGGAATACTTTACAATTTCTCACCAAATATTCTAATTTATGTTTTTTTTTTAAAGAAGCTAGCAGATAGTGACATGGATAGCGTCTTGTTACTCCAATCTTACTAGAAAAATCTAGGTCGATATGACTACGTAGATTCGATTTTATGACACATTTTTAAAATAAAATATCACGTTAATTTGTCCACCATAAAATGTAAGCCATACTATAAAACAGTCATGACTAAGACTTTCGAACTAATAATCAATAACACTAGAAATGGTACACAAACAAAATCAATAAATTGAACAACTCACTAACCAAACTTGCCGTATCCTGGCTGTCTAGGGAATACTTGTCGGTGTCCTTTCCTTGATGGTCGTTGGAGAAATTCTCATATTTACGAGTGGGGCTACTTTTCATTTTTAACAAAATATCCAAGAGCTTAAGCTTCGACGGACATTTTAACACCGAAAAGACGACTCAAACCACGGCAAAACGAAAATACACTGTCAATTTGACAAACGAAACCGAAACGATTGCATTACTTGAATTGAAACAATGTTGTCAGTTCAGAACGAATGAGTGTTGAATGTACTTCAATAATACCGATTCATCTTGGATTTATCCAAATCCACAATCAAGGCAACATGCTTAAATATTTTATTTAATAAACCATATCTAGAGAACAAAGTATTTGTTATAACTACATCGAATTAGGTACAACCTATTTGTTGACAGAATTTTATCCTAAGTAACCTCCACAAACTACACAAAGAACAAACATTACATATTAATATGGTGAACGTGAAAGTGATACCTTAATTTGATAACGACAGTCTCTAATGAATGAAATAATGGGTAACTCACTTGTAAAACATTTCTTGAATCGTTTTCCCATATCGGTATCTTTGTGTGTTTTTGAACTCCATTTGTCTTAATATTACCATAATTGCGGCGGGACATCGGTAAATATTTGATAAATTAGGATTCACAAGTTTATCACATACTGGAATTAACATTAACGTATTCTTTTTGCGGTTATTTAATTAAACATAATATCCTAATATCATAATAATGTTCCTAAATATAGACTAATTACAATAACACGGCCTATTACAGTTACAACTAGAGGCAATTTCCTTAATCATAGTATTCTTATCAGAGAATGAAGTATTTATACAGCGTGTTTCACAAACACGTGATCTATTACTTCAATAATTTAACTCATATTTTTTGTTATTCTATATATAGTTTTTCATATTTTTATTATCACCGGCAGTTCCTTTCGAATATCCTCTTAAAATTGAACAATTAAACATTTTTTACCTAAAAAAGTGATTCAAAAGTACGTATCGATTTCCTTTATTTACGCGAATATTACTAATTAAAGTTAATGTGTTCAATCTAAACGCCTTTAAGAGTTTTATATAGCGCGAAGAACGCATCATAATTATATTTCAAGCCACATTTAACTAATTACATTAGTTTTACGTCAAACTTTCTGTAGTCATCGTCAGTTCCCTTTGCATTTTTTATAGCATTTACCATGGTAGTTTTCTCGAGAATTGTTTGGATCAATTCCTGCCAATTAATAATAATTCTTTTTTTTTTAATTTTTAACACCTGTATACTAATTGAAATGTTGTAGAACATGTTTTTGTTATCGTGGTCATATATAATGGTCCAACGCGATTTATACAATTATACATGATTAAGCTTACTGCACCCGATACTTTTAGCAATACTATATTGAAATGTTTTTGGATTTACAGTGTTTTTGATTTTAAAAAACCTACTCCATCTACAAAAAAATACTATTGAAAGAAAATAACGGCTTAGGATCGACAAACAGAAAAAATCTTACTTCCTTCATAGTACTTAATACTTAAATCACAACGCATTTAATTATTAAATGTGTAAAATATTATTCGTAAGTATAAATTAGAAGTATGAAAATTTCGTATAACACGTTTAACAAAGATCCCGGTGGATCTTGCGAAATTCGTTAGAAATATTTCAAATATTAAATTGTACCGCCTTTTTGCCATTTTATTCATAAAAATTCACATCTTTAAAAAAAATAACGATTGGAATTGTGTAAAAATCGTGAAGTGTCCCATATATTAGAAAAATAATATGTAGTTGTAGCTATAATCCACTGTAACGATATTCTAATTCCTCCATTTGTAACCTTTATTTTGTTAAACTAAAATAACACACATAAAATAAAAAAACAACTTAACATGATTTCTTTATTTTGGTATTGCCTAGTTAAATAAATGATTTAAACAACAAAACTATGCGGTTTATTCTCTCATTTGAGAGCATCCTGTAGACCGAAGCCTGGTCCTGTTGGCTCTTCGGTTAATGAAGTAAGTCCACCCAATGGCTCTGAAGCGTAACGTCCGCTCCTAGAAAACAAGCTAAAGTTAATTTATGAAACCAATACACCCGACCCCAATGACACCGCGGAGAATACAAATAGGATGACACCCCACACTTCAAAATCGGTCATGTAGTTTAGGATACAGGATGTTACAATGGAACAGACATGCAAACATACACACATACCGTGACAAACATTAAACATTGCCCTCAGGCAAAAAGTTTCCTTCCATTAGGATTTTGATAAATATTGAAATTAATAAAATAATTTTTAGATCAGTCTTAAATAGTATGCAAAACTCTATTTAAATAACTAAAGTTTTTTTTACTAGGTGGCGTTATTCTTAATTCAAGTAAAATAAGTGTCTTAACCATGAAAAGTGATATGAAAAAAAATATCTATATAACATATTTATATTAGGATTCTGTTTATGGATATTGAAACAAAGCAGTGAAGTTTTAATATTGTTATTGTTAAATTATTCTGTTATCTAGAGAAATATACAACGAATGAATGAATGATTTGTGAATGAGCATCTCTTACTATTGAAGGTGGCCTTAACACTATTTCATATTTTCATTGGAAATGTTGGTACTTTTTAAAAATTGTGAGATAAAATGAAGCTAAATTGTATAATATGGATAGATTTGTAATATAAGGCGATGTGAGAAGTTGAGAAGAGAAGTGATGTCTAAATAGAAAAGATAAATAGATATTACAGATTATAGAAAACAAAATACAATAAAAAGTTTTTAGTTAAAAATTAGATTAGTACCTTGGGCCTGGTTTAGGTTTTTCGTCCCTCTTTAACTTGTCAATAATTTCTTTAGTATCTTCAACAGTCAGGTCCTCCTGCAGAAAATAGTTCAGGTTAAAAAAAATTAAATCATATGGAATTTTAAATAGGGAAATCAATCTTAGATGACAATTCTGTTACTTATTGTGTACAAGAAAATTAATTACATTATCACTGTATACATTTTTTTTTTAAATTAACAAACATAAATTTTAATCAAACAAATACGTTTCATTGTGCCATTATTTGATCAATTATTATGATTAATTTATTTATAATTTCAACAGTGGTAGAGTCCGAAAGAACAGCAGTTGCACGAAAGGCCGCTCGACCGGTGAAATATCACGCCCACACAGAAAACAGGCGTCAAGTAAAGGTTTTCTGCATTCCGTCTGATGAATGAGGTGCCAGAGACCTAATACTGTTTGTATTCCACTTTCCCTACCTACCCTTCTCTAACAAGCAAAGGCGAATTGGATTTCTCGGATGGGAGATGGATAGGATTAGAAAATATGCTTTTTTCCGATCCGTATCCTCTCCTAAGTGCATTAAAGGTAGGCAATGCATCTGTAACTCATAAGCTTATTGCAGATATCTATGCGTAGCAGTCACTCAAAACTAGATGACCCGCTTGCTCATTTACCACCTACTTCCATAAATAAGAGAGACATTAAGATTTTTTTAAAGTAAAATATAATAATCATATATATTATAACTGATCCTACTTACATAGTAATCATCGTTAACCTGGATCATGGGAGCATTCACGCAAGCCCCAAGACATTCCACCTGTGGAGGAAATATTAGTAAATACAAATTATGATATTGAGAAAACCAATACTGTAGTACAATAATTATAGTAACCAGGAAGTGTAAACTCCAACAGATTTTACAGCATCTTACGGTGATTATAACCATCAGATGAATGCACTACACTTTACATTCATTAATGATATAAAATTACGTAAGCTATAAGTTAATAATTTTCTTAATTTGAATATATAAAACCAATTTTAAATTTAATTTTATTTATAAGTCATTTATAGCCAAGGTGCGTCACATTACTAATCCATTAAATCCAATCAGATCTTGTCTTAAATCTACCAATACGTCAATTTTTGGTATAACTTCAAAACCCAAGCATCAATGTCTTTCAAAATTAAATGATACCCACTTGCAGATCACTAATTTCCAAGAATTTTTTTTTAATCAATTATTAATCTCGAAGTCCTACGTAAAAAAGATTAAAAACATACAAGTGAATTAGAAACCTTATCCTTTTTTTGAAGTTTGTTATAAATTGTTTGGAACATAATAACTGTATCTGCTATTGCAAGTAACATTGTCTATAGTTTCTATCTCTCAAATGTTTCTGTAAATTTTACTCTGTTAAATCACTTACTTCAGATATGGAAAACTTGCCACAAGGACTGTTGCCGCCCACTTCACAACCCGTGGCCTCTTTGATGGCATTCAGTACAGCATCAGAGCCTCGGAGCCAGCATGGAGTTGTTGTGCATACTTGGACATGGTATTTACCAATTGGCCGTCTGAAAAAGACATAAGATTTTTTGAATTTCAGGTAGCAAAAAACAAACATTTTCTTTTAAAGACAAATGGAACTCATTCAAAATGGATGGATTGTATGAAAGATGACATAATGAAGAAAGGAATGAAATCACTGATAGAATGATTTCGAAGACAATAAGATGTGCGGACCCCATGTGAAGTGAGTTATTGCACACAATCCTCAGCAGAAGCAATATACTAAGGTCTAATACAAATCATCTAATTTAATTAAAAACATATTGCATGCGCAGTTTGCTGCCATAACAAACTCAGTTAAGATTACTTGAAAATGTGATGAAATACAAAAAAAAAAATTTAGAGTTATCTTTTATTTTTACGATCATTAGGAATTACTTTTTTTCTAAAACATATTTTTGTTTCGTTGAAACAAAAATATGTCCTTAGACCATTGGTCGGCAAAATATTTTAAGTAAGGTCCGGATACAGTTGAAAAGTTATTCAGACTGTTTAATTATTTTATCGAGGTCCAGAAAAAAACACAAGGAACTTTTGAATGTATGAAAAACGTTTTACATTTTGACCTTCCGGAGCCTAAACGGCTGAACCAATATCGAAGAGTGACATTGAAGTTTCCCAGTCATAGAGGTATAGTCAATCAGGCTTGATTTTATAAATTAATTACTAAGTTACATTTTGTTTTATTTGTAATATATACCTGATAAACATAGTGTAGAATGTGGCAACTTCATACACTCTCATGCGTGGTAAGTTTAATAATTCAGCAACCTTATGCATGGCAGATATTGGCAGCCAGCCACCATTCTGACGCTGGGCTAGATCTAGCAAAGGGATCATGGCACCCCTCTTATGACCCTCGGGGTAAATTGCCAGGAGCGCTTCAATTCGCTGAAAGAATTATTAATAAGCAATTAAACCTCAAACTATTGTATTCAGTTAAAAACTTAATTACCATCACTAATTCCAGTTTTTTTTTACTTTATTAATGCTGGTATATTAACAAAAATAATGTGATATGGGTATGCATTCGTTTTTATATTTCTATACTGCTAAAATGAACAATGAACAGTCTTACAACTTCAACCAACAATTTAATCACTTAATCACCAAAAGTATGAGCATATTACAATTTACCTATAACAACTCAATAAGTTAATATATAGTTTATTTGAATTTGGAACTGTCAATACTGCTCAGCTGTTTCTCAATAAAAGTAAGGTTAGCAAAATTTTAATGTTCCAACTCAATGTTCCAAATTTAAATATCGAAACTTAACAGTGTAATCATAGTATTGAAACGTTTTTCTTAGAATTAAGGACTGTACCTTGTTGTTTTCTGGCGTAAATTCAAATGGTATGTTAGGATTGTCTTCTGGAGTGTCTCGGTGCACAAATAAACTGTCATGCTGCAAGCTAGTGGTGGTCTGTAGGGCCCTTGATGATACGCGCCACTGAAAGTGTTTATGAATCTTATAGTAGATATTGCAGGTACTAAACTTGATATTATGTAATTTTTGTTATAATTCACATTTGATGTATTTCATTTGTTTTCGCTTTATTGACATACCAATCCTTGTATCCCGGTTCTTAGGCTCGATAGCATGATTTTGTTTAATTTAATTTAAAACGTTATTATTGCGAATCACTGCTCGCGAACAAAGTGGTAGTTTTTATTTTTATTTTTTCGATACAAAATCCACTATGATGTCGAACGTTTAAACCGTCGAAGTTGCCAGTAAAAGGAAATGTCATCGAATAATTAAATTTGTTGTTAGGATTTAATTAGAAAGTAAAATTTTTCAAGTCACATTTCAGTTATTTGTTTCTTTACAAATAGTGTTACATTTTTTATATGTTCGTTTCGTATAGTGAAAATTAAAAAAAAACCAGGACCAAAGTTTTGTAAGATTTGATTAATATTTTGATTAAGGGGTTAAATTAATTGAATTGTTTTATAAATTTCTTGGTTAGTATTTAAGTTTTACTGTATAAATTTTAATAACTATTTAAAAATTTAACATATGTTCTAATAAGACACAGGCTGACTGATTCGACCACGTAAAGTAGTGCAATATTTATGTTGCAAATCTCTCTCTCTCTCTATGCGTCGTTTCCTCGTCACTAGGTATTGCGACCTCCCTTCTTAACCTTCTTTCTTTCATGATCTTTTTCCACTTTCTACTTTGTGCGGTCCTGATGGCATTGTGCATTGTATTTATGTTCCACATTCAATGTTAAGTCTACAAGTTGTAATCTCTTCGAAATTACCTTAGTCCTTCTAACACTGTCATATTAATGTGATAAAGGTAAAGTTTAAAGATGTTTAACGTCATTTCTGATGAATGGTATTTCACCAACGATGGAAACAATTACCTTTGTTCAAGCAAAGACTTTTAAATGTTTATATATGAATGAATATTAAAAAAGGCAATTCTCTCAAGATAAAAATTAATTAAACATACAATATACAGAGGTAAACACGTTCGTATAGTTTTTTTTAAACATTTCATTACTTACTAGCAGTAGCTAGTATTAATTACTAGCTGCGTAATATATTGAACGCTGGTTTAATTCAAGCCAGTTTGAAAGTATTTGCAATTTTTAAGGCTGAATACGAACGCGATATCAAATGAAGCGTTATTGGCTCCAGTTGCTAAATGCTAAAATATAGCCAATAAAAGATATTGCTAGTGATGTTGAACCGCTGTCCACCTAAATTGGTACACTTTAGTACTTAAAATATATGATGGAAAAATTCTTATTCTTTGCTATTTACCAATCTATGGCATGTTTAACATTTCACAAATAGGTGAGAAAACTCACGTTTTTTATTTTCTTGTTTAATAATAAAGCTTATATTCAAGAGATGGCGCTACTTGACGGATAACTATCGAAACTCCCAACATTGAAAAAATAAAGAGGTGGCAGGTAAAAAATATTATAATAAAAATTGGTTTACTACGAACGAATGTCCTTAAATTTAATAAGATACCACTAATTTCTTATTTGTCAAACTAACTAAATCTAAAGTACGGGTAGTAGTCTTGTTATTGCTTTCTAGATGGTAGCACCAGTATTACAAAATTAATAATCTACATTTTTTTTTATTATTGGTAAACGTGAATAGCTGGCTTAAAACATTTAACAGTATTATATACAGTATATAGTAGTATTATTAGGTTAAAAAAAAAACTTGTTCTATGGTATTGTATGCAGGGTATATTTTTAAAGTAATTTATTTTATTATTTTAAATTTATTATGCCAACAATAAACAACATCAATATATTTAAAGATATTATATCTTACAAATTACCGCGATTGATAAATCTGTTTTAAAATCTTTGATAATATGCACCGTTCTATTTAAGAAATAGAGATAGCAATAGCCACCCAGTTCTTGCACATAATACTGGGGTTGAACTTATCGCAAAATTTAAAGCATAAGTTGACTTTGTATATAAATCTACTATTAGAGACATTTCTATGATAGAAAACCCATTAAACCTTTTTAAGATTCGAGCTCAGGCCGTCCCCCCGTGCTGTTCCCAAGCAGAACCCTGTCAATGCAGCTAGGTGACATTATTACAGTTTTAAATTTTCTTATTATATTTTTTTATGTTCAAAATAGATCTGTAAGTATTCACTTGCATTTAGATTTATTTTAGTATACCCATGAATGTAATAATATTGTTAATAATTACTTTTTCGTAATATTTATTCCAGTAATTAACATTTGGTCGGTACGGAAACCGATTATTCGTAGGATTTACCAGCCCTAAAGAATGTCTGCTCGCGCCATATGCCTACGCCCGTACTTCCATGAAAAAAGGTGAAAACAAAAGAAAAACCGAACCAGCACAGCGCCCCATCGGCAAAACAACGAAGCGGTTGCCACGGCAACTGCCGCACTCGCTGCCCCGGCCTGAAATATGCATCCCCTGTCTGGTATTTGTACAATAATTTTGTAAAGCGACAAAGGTATATATCAGGGCCGCTAAATACCCGATTATACAACCAAAATTTCTAGATTCGATTCCAGCTTATTTCCGACTTTATGTATGTATACTCGAGATGGGTTGGCCTCAGGCAGGTAGCCGGTCGTTAAAACTATAACCAAAACAAGTCTCAGTATGAACTACAGTAGATTCCAGGAGATATGAGGAGAGGAGTATTATATGCTGTGTCGATCCCCCGGTATGTAACCCCCTATCCGACAGTACTTTTGCAACAATATATATTATGTCTATGTACTCGTAGTGAGAGTATGTTTACTATGATAAGTATATGGAATGCTTCTCTAACTATTAACAGTGAAAATATATGACTACGTTCAGAATATATGACTACGTAACAGGATTGCGACGGAGATTTCAATGAAAACTCGGACGAGCCCTTGGTAAAGAACACTCGACAAAAAAGTGAAATTAATAAAATAAAAAAGTTTATCTTTCAAATATTATAATTGTTGCTTAAATTAATTTTTCTGCCACCAGTTAATTTCGACCATTTCGACCTGGTACCACAACTCCACAGAATCATAATTTTTTTGTGAGGTCTTTTCCGTTAAGTAGAATTATTTATAAGCCAACGTTTTGTCTGATAAGTGAGAACCTACCTTCCATATCCACCCATCTATTATTTCTATTATCATCATCTTCCTGCCCTTTTCCCCCTTGCGTAGAGTCGGCACAGTATGTACTACTCTTCCATGTTTCCTGGACTCTACCGTAGTCCATACTGCATCTGGTTTTGGCTATAGGTTTACGGCCGGCCGCCTGCCTGACGCCAACCCTCCTTGGGAATATATACTTATATACGGTATTTAATATGAAATTATAAATAGCACAAAATAATTATTTCTATTATATTAAACATTAATATCCTTATTAGAAATAATTATTTTGTGCTATTTACCCACATATACATATAGTCCCACCGTATAAATGTAGGCACATTTACGCGCTAGGTGGGACTGAGCGACAACCACCTACGTACCGAAACCACGTAAACCACGGTTACAGATACGTAGTACGTAAGACAAAATAGATTGTAGCTATGAGTTGATTTCCCGCGACAATTCGGAACATGTGTTTTTAAAAGTGTACATTAGCTGTACAATACTGACGAGATTTGAAATCGCGTAAGTCCGTGTTCGCGTAAGTCGTGGCAAAGAAAGCCGATGTACCTATATATAAGTGTATAT
>DWLR01001713.1:0-17302 GCA_018246295.1 Papilio alexanor hazarajatica
TAAAGACCACCGGAGGACGGACAGCAGCGTCCTTTTCTTAATATGGTGGAACATACTGCGATCGCCAACCCGCCTGCCAGGCGTGGCGATTATGACACATTTCCCCCCAATGATGCGATCGATGGGGGAGGCCTATGTCCAGCAGTGGACGATCATAGGCTGAGGTGGTGGTGGTGGTGGTAATTCTTCTATATCAACGAGTATATTTGTTAATTCAACTCTTAATAATTTAAAACTTTATTTATACCAATATTACGTCATTGGAATGTACTCTTAAGCAATCGATACCTTATAAACCGCAGAGAAAATGTAACCTCAAACTGTAGCACGTATACGAAAGTAATTATTATGCGTGGTTTATTCAAATTTCCAGCGTAACATTGCGACACCGTCACGCATACTCTGCCCGCAGTTTAATTACAGACTTCTAATACGTATATGTACGAAATTTTTAACCCAGGGTTACTACTATGAATGTAAATGTAAATATAAGAGATAAACTTGACTCATTGCGCAATCAAAACTGCTGGAATTAGGGAACTTAAAATTCGAAATTTGTCTTAGACTATGGTCGAGACTTAAGAAAGATTTTTTAAAAATTCAAACCTAAAGTTGGGGAAAAGATGAAAAAGAAAACAAGGAAAATGAAAAAGACTGCTGTATGAGAAATCGGAACCACTAATTACGTATACATAATTAACCATTGAAGCGTATGACGTCGTAATTAATAATTTAATCTAGACAATACTACTGAAGATATTGATATATAAAATATATACATATAACATATTCAATACAAATGAATTGAAGTAATTATTTGATACAATGTCGCGGGTAACAAGGCAAGTAGCTAATAATTTTTTTGTCACAATCCGTTTATGACCATTTCATTTTTAAACTTTTAAATGTTGCTGTTTATTTATTATCTTTTTCTATATATTTATGTACCCACTACGAGCGTGTATGGGTAGATGTATGGATGCAGAAGAGGCGAGAGAGGTGAGCCATGATCGCGCCAAGTTGGTATCCGTAATCTCTGTCTACCCCTCTGGATCTGCCTAACATGACATTCACTCCCGTGTAGAATTAATGTTATGTTTTTTGCAGAGGCCTACGTATGAAATCTGTTTGTACAAGTGCTAAAGTTCATCAGATTTGCCGCTTTTTTCTTTGTTAAGCGACAACCCTACCTACAGCACTATGTGCCTTTTGATTTCGTCATGCCAGATTAACGAGGCGAGAACAACCTGAATATAAGTTCAAGGGGATAAATAACGTATGAACATTTACTACGTTTACGTCTTTTTTTTTCAATGTAGAGTAACTGAAAGTGTAAATAGATTCTTTTTACTATGCTTTTAGATCTCAAACGTGATGGGGCAAACAAGACACTGTATACCCGGCGTTTTTAACGAAATATTTTTTGGGTAAACACCATAATAAAAAGTGGGTACACATCACTCTATCGGCGAGAATCTGTAAACGGCTCTTTGCTGTTGGTTTTTCTTGAATGTATAAAATAAAATAAATATAAAATATTTTAGACCAAGATACGGATTTTTTGTAAGATTGTCTATTTATGTCTGATTATTTACTATTTTTGAAGTATATTACACCTTAATTCGGTGCGATTTCAAGTAACAATTGTCAGTCTTATTCTTATCGAACTTTTTCGTTATTGGTTTTTTCTTCTTTTGCAGTCATCAAACCTTTCTTATAAAATTGCTCAATTATACTGTTACTATTGCTCAATTATAAATCTAGTACGAACCATTGATATTTAAGAGGTTATAGGTTTCAAACTTCAAATCTAAATTTGTCTTCAAATTTGAAGTTATTTGACCTTTGGTGTTCCGAATTGATTTTGCAAACTGCTGAAATTAATTTGTAAAAGTCCCAATTTGGAGTAAAAAAAACTGTAATAATATTTTTATTATTTTAATAATCTATCAAAACATCTTATAATTCACTAAAACTTCATTAGCATTTATATTCGCCTCGCTGACAGGCGCGGCCTATCATACGTAGTATCAACCATGGCCGCACACGTGATACGTTGAAAGTGAGAATTTCGAGCGCTGTATTGATAATGAACATACGAAGAAATGTTTTACAGTGTCAAAGAAAAGCATAACTAATATATCTTTATGTAATTCATTTGTATTTGCATATTTGTTTCGTTCTCCTAAATGGCTAATATAGTTTTCTCTTTTTTGTGTGTCTCTTATGTGACGCCCATGAGGTGGCGGTGCAATCTTTTTAACGTAACATTTTTATTTTTTGCACATCTAGATAGATCTTTATTTCTATCAACTGGGATGGCCTTCGTCCAAGAGTGGACGACTATCGGCTGAAAAGACGACGACAAATCATATAACGAAATGTTGCGCTTGATTATGAAATGTTTGTTCTTCTTCGGGCGCCATCTCCTATCGGAGGTTGGCGACCATCATGGCAACTTGAACCTTCGACACCTCTGCTCTGAACAGTGAACGCGTGCATTTGTTAATCCACTGACGTAGATTCTTCAGCCAAGATGTTCACCTTCTTCCCTATCCTTTTTTCCCCTCTATCTTTTCCTGAATTATTAACTGCAACAGTTCGTATTTTGTGTTACGCATTATACGTCCAAGATATTCCAATTTTTTTATTGTTTTTAACTCTTTCCCCATCCGTTGCAACATTACTACATTGCGTATCTTGTCTCTCCAGGATATCCTTAACATCCTTCTGTAAACCCACATTTCAAAGTTTCAATCTTTTTGCAAATATTTATTGTTGTAAAATGTATATTACTTAATAATAAAATCAATTCTAAAGGTACTATTATTTTAATTAGATATTCGAAAACACGATAAAATCTTAGATGATTACGATTTCACTATGATTTCATCTATCCGATCTATTTTTTTTCTTTGTTCGTCAATCATGTGAAACTAACGAACAATGTTATGTGACAATGATCTATCTAAGCGGAATTATCAGTTTATGGTTAGGGGCTATTATTTTATTTTTGAATCTTGTTTATCCCTTTTTGATGATTTTATATGTTCTTATCTGTGCATTTATTTTTTAGCTCAACAAAGCGGTGCGTGAGGGCTAGTTTTATTTATAAATGAATGCACGCTAGCTTATACGGTCTTTTACAGTTACTAACTTATTAAATATTAAAAGTCAAAGTTACCGTTTCGTAAGTAATTCGTCCTCTGTAATAGTTCAATGCTGACCATCCATTTCTGGTCTTGATAATTGCTGTTAAGTATCGTGCATCTTTTATAAAAGAAATTGAACGCGCCCAGCATTTTCCGAGCGCGGTTCAATATTACAAGACAATTGAAATAAAAAAGGCTTATTTATTACAAATTATCTATTTATTTATTTATTAAGGTTCATCTACAAAACTACATGTGTTTTATAAATAATATACTTATAGATTAACAAGCATGGTGAAAATAAACATGCAATTTCAATTATAGATTACATACATACATACACAGAGTATAGGTGCTTAGACCGTATTATAAAACTATAAAAGGAAAACTAAAGATAACACTAGTAATATAAGCGTATCACTACGATACGTATTGAGCTAGTAAAAGAATTATTAAAATTGGCAGAGAAGATTCAAAATTTATCAATTACAAAGAAAAAATATGTCCTCTTTAAAATAATAGAGAAGACATCACAATATAAAAGATAGAGTCTCTGCATGTCAACTATATTATATATTCTAAAAATGGTGCCCAAGCCGTGCTAATTCCCACTCGATATACAAACGAAAAAGTCCGCTAATTTTAAAAGGTTCGGGAACTTTCGAAACGCCATCAAAAACTTAGTGGATGCCGAAGATCAAAGAATAATAGAGGGATCGAAAAATACCCATTAAAGTCCTGAGACGTGATTTAAATGTTTATAAAAGCGGTACTTTTATAAGAAGATTATACAAACTCTATTTTCAGCAAATATTTTGAAGACCGACAGACAACAATAAATAATAAAAACGCTAGACTAAAACCATTATATAGTGAGTTACGATAATGTATTTTCGATACTCTATTATTAAAAAAAAGCGTAATAATTCTATAAGTTTGAAGTACCTTCACATAAAACTAATTGTAAAGGTACAAAAAATTGTTTACCTCTTCTAACATTATGAGTAAAGCATTTTGACAATCAGGCAATTATAATTTATAACACTGAAAGGAGTAGAAAAAGGTGAATCTTAAAATGATTTTAAATAAAATTGCTACCGCAGCAAAGATGAAGAGGTAATTTTGAAATAATAAACAGCATATCATTAAAAATTGCCTTTAAACATTCTCGGAAAGGTTGCAAGCTCTAAGAAACTATGCTATCTTCTTTTGAAACAAATTGATTGAGTTAATATATACATACTATATATGATACACTATACTATATATGATATATTTTTAGGTCTGATACCAGTTTGTTTTTGTATGATAGAAACTTTATACAAGAAGCCGGCAAACGAGCAAGCGGTCACCTAAGACAGCGGTCTTAAGTGACCGTTTGCTCGTCGCATGGGTATTGCATGGGTAGCGACCCATGGACATCTGCATCACGCATTTACGAGTTGCAGTTGCGCTACCAACGATTAATAGACACAGTAGGGGATGGACAGAAAAATTTACATTTCTTCCTCTTCAAATCCTCTTTCCCTTCCCATCCTTTCCTTATTAGAAAATGGGGTGAAGGAGAAGAAGACTAAAATTAGGCCTACGGCACCTCACTCATCACAAGAAACGGAGAATACTTCTAGTATTTATAATTCCTATTAATATTTATATCGATTACATTTTTATTCGGCGGCATTATATTTTGACAGACTTCAAATTACTTATTCGTTTTCTTCATAAGTTACGAATATCCATACCTCAAACTTTAGATTATGAAATTTTCAAATGAAAAAATAAACAGATCATTAACTTAATACTAGGGTAAGTAAATAAATTAGGCTTTTCAGAAAGTAACTGTAGTTATATAACTTCACATATGAAGACCTCGGTTTTTCATATAGTGTTTCCTGGACTAAAGACACCAATGAAAATACTTAGCCCATCCTAGTAGTAATTAATGTTGAATCTAGCTTCTTTCTTACAGAGCTACAAATGTATTAAATGAAAATAAAAGTATTACAAAATAAATAAAGTAGGGCAGCATTTGCTTTAAGCACCCTTAATTCATATTTAAGAAACTCCTTTTAAATTTTCTCAGTTATTTTGTAAAGTAAAACATTATTACTTCTTCTAAAACAATGATAAGAAATTGACTTATCGTGTCTTATGGAAATATATAAAACAAGGATGTAAAAAAGGTTGAATACCCCGGAACTAAGATATCATCGTGTACTGCTGATTACAGGTACAAGTTTCCCTTTTCCTTCCAGGGGTAATGGAGCGTTCTTTCAACCCGTCCTTAATGCCGTTCGGTGGCTTCATATTTTCCTGGAATATTTTTCCTTTAGATATTTACGTACGACTCGACAGAATCGCTTATCCTATTTTATTATTATCTGTTATGAGATATATATTGTTACTATTTATTATAAGAAATTGTTGTTTGAAAAAAGATTTTTTACGAATAATATTAATTTAAACAGCGATATATTATGCATTAGCATGTTCCACTATAAATCGCTGTTTAAATACTCAAAACGACCATATTTAAGTACACAATCATCATCATCATCATCCTGCTGCATCATAATGCTTTACATAGGCCTCCCCTATTTATCGCATCATTGGGGGAAAATGTGCCATAATCGCCACGCTTGGCACGCGGGTTGGCGATCGCAGTATGTTCCACCGTACTAAGAAAAGGATGCTGCGGCCCGTCCTCAGGTGGTCTTTACATCCAGACTCAGGACAAACAGACATGTCCATGCACACAAACGTTTGTTCTGGGTGAAAATCAAACCCACGACCTGTGGTGTGAAAGGCAAGTATCTCACCAGCCGCGCCAAGTGGTCCGTCAGTAGTATACAATACTTTCGAAAAACTTATAGATCCACAACGTTCAGGTGTTTATCTGGAGTTTAAATACTTCGCGGACCTAAAGAATTAATAAAGTACGAAAGTCATAATATACAGATTTATGTACTCTAATAGTTTTTATTTAGAGTTCATATATCAATGCAGTAACCTATGGAAATAAAACCTGAATGGAAGTTAAATAAGCATCAGTGAAAATTATTGTTAACTGAATATACCTATATAAAAATAATAATGCATTTATATGTAGTCTACTCAGCTCAAAAGGTGAATTAAAGTTGTGTTATTGTATTATATTAGTTGTTAAAGTTCAACTTCGTTTATAATTGGACGGGGCATATTATAAACTGTCAGTAAAGGAACCAAATAAATAATTGATTTTACGGATACGTAAAATCAATAATCTATTTTATTACGATAATATTATGAGTACGATAATATGAAACGCAATAATTTTATTTGTTCTTCTATAAAACTATCGTTTCTAAATTAAATTAAAATGACAAAGCGATCCAAAATTACACATTGAATACCGTATCGTTCGGATCGGGTTCGTACGTATCGTTTGGATACTAAAATAAACTGCTGAAACTTATCCAAAGTATTATCTAACCTAATTCTGACCCTCTAAATCAACCTTGGCTTTTGGCTGATACAATAATGGAAGGAATAAATATGATTCATTGCTTTGAACTATCGGAATTAAATCTACTGAGGGGAGGCCTAGAATTCCGAGGAACAAAACTTGATACACACGGGCCTAAAACGAATTTCTTATCTGATCAAAGGGAGAACATTTGGTGTTTGTAAACTAGGTTAATAAGGGACTTTAATAAATATTTTTACTATGTGTTTGTTATATTGCTTACCCAAGGTTTTGAAACAGAATGCAATATTGCCCTTATTCCATGCTTTAGAATATGTATTAAGGATATATTTCGATTTATTAATAGAAAATCTAAACATCGTATAAGATTTTTTATTACTTCTCAATTATGTCAAATCTTTATAGATTTTTTCCCTTTTAGAAGAATTAAGTGGTCTTAAAAAAGTTAAACGCATAAAATGTACCAAAGGAAGCGTTGTTTCTAGAATTAATTTCAAATTCTATCTTCTTTCGGTCTTATTAAGGTTTTGAAATAAAATGATTTGTGAAAAAAAAATGCATTAAAAAACTAAGAATAGTTTAATGTAAGAGCTACTTTACCATCTGGGACATAAACGTTAAGGTAGAGGCAATCCTCAGAATAATCTTTTTTCCTCGACTCCTCCATTTGAGATTCCAAGAGCTTCATAAACAATTCATCGTGCTTATTCAAAGGGTTCTGTACATCCTCTTTCTTAGGGTCACTCTGCATACAATCCGGTGCAAACATGGTGGCGTTTCGTACACCTTCCCACTTTGGTAAATCAGTATATTCCGGTGGAGTGAATCTTCTGAAATCGATCGGAGGCTGAGAGTATGGTATTCCGACGTACGCTGCTATCCTTTTGGTACGAAACCTTGTTAAATACATTCCCGACACCATTCCTTGATTAGCTAACATAATCTGTTTCGGTTCCCTACCCGATATCACTTCGGGCACGATTAATATTAACACTATTGCATAAATCATTTCCACAACTATTCACTGATTTAATGAATCCGGTCTAAAAATTATTTGGTTTTATTCACCACGTCTGGACTTCTCGCGGTCATTCGAATGTATGGACATTGTTAAATCCGTTCAGAAAGCCCTTGGGGCGGTATTGGCAGTGGGCGCGCCGGCTCGGCTGGTGCGTTACTGTTTCTCGTGCAGACTTTGGCTCGTAAACAGTGGGGCTATCCGTCGTTATAGCGACCAAGGAATTGCTTTTGTGTCTTTTGTATTTACATAGAGGGGACATTGTGAATAAACAAAACAAAACAAATCTTTTTTTTATTAAATTTGAAAATGTTGACTCGATAGTATCAATTTATCGCACAATAAAGTGATTTCCGCATAAGATCCATTTATATTACAATAATTAAAAGTAATGTTTAGAGCGTAATATAAAAGAGACAAAAATAAAATAATATACATTAAAATTAAGTATGCAAAATTATGTTTGATCTTTTTACTTAGTTAAAACCTATTCTCACGAGAGTCAACCTTCCTCAAATGAGATCAAGCCTCCCCCAAATCACAACCTTGGATCCGTCACTACTATGCTTTAAAAATAAATATATTTGATACATCACCTCTAAACGTTGTTATGCTTACAACAATAGGCAGTAAGCTTGCGACGCGAACGGTTCGCGTGACTGTAGTTAAGCTTTGGAGTCAATGCATTCGCTTTTCGTTTTTTTGTTTCACTTCGCATCATCTCCCCTTATATAGGTCAATGCGACTAAACTATTGATTAACAATAACATACCATGCTATTCTTAAGTATATATTTAAAAGTATGTTATTGTAAATTTAAATAATGTTTGTCCCTTATCCCTGTGTATTACAACCCAACCAAGAGGAGACCCTCTTGGTGTCTAGTTTTTTTTAAAGAAAAATTCAAAAACTACTGAACGAATTCGTTTAAAACCTTCCTTCCATTCATTAAAATTCTTCCGTGATAAAGTATAAAGTGAACTTGATATTTACTATTTTAATTTATTTTAGCCAGTACTAAACTATCCTGTTCTGATTGTATATAAAATGTTGTGTGATTTTTATGTAAAAACCTAACCTCAGGTGAGACAAGCCCCCCCTCCAAAGGGAAAAACCACCTCATCTTTCATTAGATTATGAGAGGGAAAGTAATGTTTTATATATATATTTATATATAGATTTTATAGAATGAGGCGTCATGAGATTAGCATTCTTGTCCCGAGGGTCATAAGAAATAAAACAACTACTTTTACGAGAATAAGCAATTCTTCAAAAGTAATTGATCCTCAAAAAGGGATTTTCCCTAGAGGAAACGAATTCAGGAAAAGTTTTAGACTCGAAGTCAATTCAACGCAGTAAACTTCTCTTGACAAACTCGCAAGGTAAATAAATGAGCTTCAAAATTTACTATAATTATTCACGTTCCCTTTTTATTCCCCATAGAAGTCTGATCATTTTTTTCTGTTAAAAAAACTTGCAGTCGTTTAAATAAAACGAAATCTTACTATATGTTACTAAGACATTGTTTCTAGGTAATTTTATTGTAGGTATTTAAAAACAAATAAAACCAGTAATAAAACATTGAAAGTTTTAAGTCTAAAATAACAATGTAAAATAGTACACAGCTCGGTTCATAGCTCATGAGTAATACTTTAAACCGTTCAAATTGCGTTGCCTATGTTAATCTTTACCGACTGAGTTATTAAGTTAAAGAAGGAAATTAATGTTACAAGAATTAATTACTACGCAAAATGAAAAACTGGAAACATTCACATGATTAAGGTTTGTTGTTTAATTAATTATTTCATGGTATTTATCTTAATACATAATAGTACATTCATAGATAATACTATACGAAATACTCAAATAGATTGTGTATGTTAGTTGTAACAAAAAATCCATGAATAGTATGGATGTGTTTCGAGGAGGGAAGAAGGAATAAGAAGAGTTTTGGATATGACGAAATATTAGTAATCTATTTGTAAACTATATTTTTAAATTATGTTACCATTAGAATCCGATGAGAATTGAAAGACGACTAATCAATTCGACTACCGTAACTACGCTTTCCCGCATGTCACAGTTACTGCTTTGATTGAATATATGATTCCTTTCTGTTAACTTTAAATACAGATAAAAATATCAAATGCTACCAAACGACGCAGATAACGAATCGTAGTGGCCAGACCTCGTTCGCTTGCCAAAATGTTAGACATTATGTGGGCCACTCGAAACAAAGGTTGTGTAATAAATTATTACGTCACTATACAAGCCATTGTTAAAATATGCAAGCATAAGATTTACGGTTTAATATACAATATATAGAAAAACGTTTTTGTACGAGTATGTCCAGTAGTATTGGTATGCTAAATTTGTTCAAATAGTGCAGGTATTAATATCAATATACGAAATGAATCTTATTATTTTTCATTCATATTCATATGAGACGTCCCAGATGAACTTATATCGACCAAATAAATGTCATATATACATTGATGTATGGCTATAGAAGAAACCAGAAAGGTGTGCTAATACTGATAAATAGAAATACATAATCTCAGCCTACTTCTCATAGTTCTTAGGTTTCTTCTTCTTATATTTAAGTTTGCAACCACTGAAATGTGTGCCCTTTCAATTTTAACGCTGACATATCCGTACTGCCTTTAAGCTTTGTTTAATCTTCAGTGGCATAAATTGTACAGCTCTATGATTTATAGTAATTGGATACCTAGTGTGGGAAATAGTACCCTTGGCCTTTTACTAAAAGAAAAATGATCGATCACAACTTTTTGCACGCTCAAACAATTGAATAACAGTCGCCATTAGTTATGTATCATGAAAATAACACGAAAAATATGAATAAAATGATAACAAATTTACCTAAAAGATGCAAAAATGGAAATGCATTAACTGTGCCGTGTTGAGTTTATTCGTGGTATTAGAAAAATAAAGGAACAAAATGTCAAATATATTAAATAACATTTTACTTATTGAAAATTAAATATTATTTTTAACTTGAATACTATTCGTCGCCAGAAGACCAGTTATACGTTTATAAAATAGTTCAACTTCAATGATTTAGAGATGTAAGTAAGAATAATGAAGTTCTGGAAAATTAATATTTTAGAGTTGTGCTCTTTTGCTTAGAGTTTTCCCCGACATTACAGTCACATATGCATCATTTCTATACACACAAACATTTCTATACACTGCCCACTTCTCACGTTCGCCAACGTTCTTGCAGTTAGCACCTAGTTACAAGTAAAAATAAAACTTGTTTAAGGTGTAATAATTTGGACAACAGTTAATTTATTTACATTGATGATAAAACACCAGTTATGTAATTTATAATTAACAGTTATATAATTTATAATTAAAAAAGTAAATCTACATATAGATTGTTTGCAAGCAATTTCTTTGATTCTTCCATACTATTCTTAAAAAATGTCTATAAACCTAATTTATAACAATTCTTCATGTGACTATAGTTAAAATCTTATAAATAAAAATCAGTCTAGATAACATTACTTTTTTCGTATCAAAGCAATATTAAGTGGCTTTACTTTAAATCTTACGTATATGTACAGGGCTTTCAAAATAATGAAATTCCCTGAATGTCGGTTCAAGGTGTTTTTTTCCGGCGACAAGTTTTATCTGATTTTCTTTTTAACTACTGTAAGAATTAGCTTTTTTTACATTTTAGTCGTTCTTTGTTTAAAGTTTTCATGAGTCACGTAAGCTCGATTTAAAACTATATAAGAAAATTTAATTTACCCTATAAATTACTTTTTGATTAATTTATAATTTAATGTGTCTAAGCAGGAACTGTTACGTCAATAAAGAAAGAAAATTGGCTCCTATTTCTAATGAAAATATTTGAAATATAAAATTAACCTACGATAGCGTAGCTGACCAGTTGGCGCAGAAGTAAGATACTTGCCTTTCACGCCGCAGGTCGTGGTTCGATTCCCACACAGGACAAATATTTGTGTGCATGAACATGTCTGTCTTGAGTCTGGATGTAAAGACCACCGAAGGAGCGGGCAGCAGCGTCCTTTTCATAGTAAGGTGGAACATATGGCGATCACCAACCCGTCTGCCACAAGCATTGCGATTATGGCACATTTCCCCCCAATGATGCGATCAATGCGAGCTCTCTAAGTCCAGCAGTGGACGATCATAGGCTGAGGAGGAGGAGGGGGAGGTAACGTACGTGCGTGCGCTATGTATTGAGTTAACTTCTTTATTATATCCAACGTCAAGACCTCACTCAATTTGATCCTCAGTAATTTATTTCGGTAGTTGTGCAAGAAGTCTCCTTAGATTACCGAATAACACCACATATTTAACTTTTAATTAAATTGTTTGAACATATATTTATATCTAATATATTCTATTATATCTATAATAATAAACAATTTAAAAGGATCCTTTACATAGAGGATTATTGATTAAGCGTCTAGAATTTACCGCATAGGCACCGGTAAGGGGCTCGCCGCGACATACAAAAGGCCTCAATAGAAGCAATGTCATCCATGGCAATGGAAATCAAATACTCCAATCTTATATTTCGGTGAATACTCCACTCCATCTTATATTTCACGTAGTGTACATATAACTATTTTCCTATAGTTTTCTTTGCTTCCTGACAGACTAAACTGGCTTTCTCCCTAGAATCAAATAGATAAAATAAAAAGCTAAAGCGTGAGCGTTATCATATTGTAATTCATATCAAGCTTAAACTTGATTTTTATGACTCAATATTAAATTAAAGGAATTGTATTTATTTTTTATTTTATTATATGACTGACATAATTACATAAAATTTACCAAAGTTTATCCTATTTGTACACCTATGACAGGTCATTTTACGCTAACAAAATCAAAATCAATCTACGACTTTTATAAGTTATGATATTGAGAGTATACAAAATGAAATTACAAGAATATTATTAAGCAAATTGACAACACATATTAAACACTTTCAATATCACAATCAATCTTAAAGTATTTATATGAGGCATGGGCCCACTACCTTCTCTCAGTACCCTATTTTCTGTAAAAACAAATATACACATGTTTAGACAACTGGAGTGATCCTCGTGAATATCAATTTAGATTCCATTATAATAACGAAGAAGTAATAAATGTTGGTTATGTTAATGCAACACTTTACATACCAATATGCTTCTATTCTTCATTTTTATAAATAGTATTTTTAGAACAGCACCAATCTGTATCTTGAGAGATTTCACCAAAGGCGACTAATGTTACACCGAGATGTATGTATCTACTTTTATTTTATGAAGTTACACCAAATTAAAATATGATATTTATTACAAATGAATAAGGTACATATTAAATTCAATAAAGTTATACCAATTTTAAAAGTAGACTTCTTGTTCTCGGTCGTTGCAGTCTTGACATACTGGTCAAGTAGCTGCAGTGACCATTGGGCGCCTCCACTCCTCCCTAACTGTTGTTCTTTTTACAACTTCCTGAGGACCTCTACTGTCGCTCTGGCCTGGTTGGTCCACCTAATGTAAAGTAGACTTACGTCTTGTAGAAGTTGCAATATAAAAGTTGTATTAATGTTTTCTTACCGCTGCAATGCGATTATTTCGATAACATTCTAAGTGATATATATGTATATATACTATACTGATACAGCTTTATTCGACCTTGCTTTTGGGGGTTGGCTTGACCGACCCCTAGCATTGACTAATGTAATAAACAGTTCAAGGCTACATTTAACTGCCCATAACGGCCATAAAACTTAATCAGATTGTTCTTTGCCTTTCAAACTTTTTGAATATTTCCTTATGAACGTTTAAAAGTCACGACAATATAATATTTCTAAATAAATACAAGCTACATAAATATGAAGCAGAAGTTTTTATATGGGGGGATGTAGTTTGCGTCTACCACACTCTTCGAACTATTCGTTAAAGAATTTTGTAAGGTCCTGCCACTTCCACATTCTTTCAACAGCTGGTTATGCTAGCTATACGTTCTGGTCAAGGATCATATCTGCTCCCTTGTGGAGATCATTGAAATTATAAAATGATCACTTCACCGATATCGATTTGTCTTTTGCATGATTTAATAAAATTGTCAGTAACATTATATATACCATGAAATATAAAAATCATGTTAGGTACTTAACCATTTCAATCTTTTATTTTCGTCAATTTTTTATCAAATATTCTTTGTAATCCGTTTTTAAAACTAGTTTTGTCTTATTCCATTTTTATCAGTATTATTTGTGGATAGTATTTGATACATTAGAAATCGAATTCCACGAATTTTGTTCATTTATAAATATATCTTTGTATCTGTTTGTTATCCTGAATTAAAAGATAAAATACCGGGGTCCTAGTAGTGCGTAATACATTATCGCTATAGTATTATAGCTTAATTACCGAGCGCCCGTCGTCTTATAATACGCTGTAATCGGGGATAAAACAAACATCATTCATCATAATTCTCTTGCCCCGTTCCCACTTTAAGTCGTGTCCGCACAACACATATCCTTCTTCCACGCCTTTCTGTCGTTCCAGTAGTCACTCCTATCTTGTTCATGTTATCTTTCATACGAGGATATAAAATAACCACTTGTATTTTAATAAACACCATATCAAAACAGCTAAAAAAATTACCTTAACTTAGCATTTAACCTACCTCTAGCCTATTTGATTAAGGAATGCTTGTGTCAATATTTTTAATCAGCATTTACCAAGAATAACTTTCATATATTATTAAAAGAATCAAAATAAATAATCAAGTAATAAATATAATATACAAAATTCCCGTATTATTGATTGGAAGATATTGCGCAGACGAATGTTTGTAATTGATTTAATTATGCATATCACGAAGGCACTCCTTTTTCCGATAACTCCGTTTGTGTTCGCCTGAAATTTCGTGTATGCCACTCACTTGTCTAATGTATGTTACGTGAAATGTCAACAAGTGTCATGGAATAAATAATATTAAAAACTTTGGCGTTGCTTGAGTTGAAACCTCCCTGGAATTATAATATCATATCTTTAATAAAAAAATGTTTCTAATTTTTATTTAGTTTGTTTTTAAGTCTCATACATATATATTTTTATGTATAAAACTTAAGCATTTTTGTATAAGAAAAAATACTGTTAAATAAAAAAAACATATATTTATAGCACGATTGAGTCTCGTTTTCAAAAGAGGATTTATCGAGTTCAACTTTAAACTCCTCAAGTACTTATTGAACTTCCCAGCAACAGATTTTTTTTGTTATCATTCCAAATGCTTATACTAGGGTATAGGAAGCAACAATAATCGAACCCATGAACACAGGATCGGTAGTCCGTGCCCTAAACAAGTAAGCTATTGGCGCTTGATTTACCATTTCTTCTATCTGACATCAATTGTCATCAGAAAAGTAAAAAAATTCTTTGCAAGCATATTTAGTAAAACCGTTTTTTCATTAAACCTGAAACGGTTGATATCAAATAATTTGTTAGTCGCTGAGTTTGAATTTAATATTTTATTTGAACTATCGAAACCAACCAAACCGATTATATTTTTTTCTCAGCTAGGCATTATTCTTTGTCACATTTGCAATCTGATTTTGTTTTATTTTATATAAATTCATGTATAATAATAATGTTTGTTATGAGTTAGCAAGTTAGGTAACAAAAGAGTAGCATTTATTATAACCAGTGGTTAAAATTTGTACGTTTAAAACATTTTTTATGAGCATATATCAAGATTATGGGTAGATTTATTTCGACATAGCGATTTTTTAGTTTATCAATTTAAGCTAGCATTTTTTAAAAATAATGTTTCATCACTAAATATTATAAAACACTGTATTCTCATTGTGTCTGGCTAATCATTATATGCTTAGTTACTGAGCAGATTTTCAAGCGGTTTACAATAAAATGTAGAGAAAGTGATACATCAAGACGATTTTAGTACCTAATTCTTTAAAGTTTTTTATAAATTGTGTCACGTTATTTTTATCAGATATAACGGCCAAATATATAAAGTATGTATATTTTTTTTTACAAAAACAAAGAAAAAATAACTATATATAAAAAATAACAAAAAGTAAAGTTCCAGTTTTGGGGTTTGAACCATCTTCATCAGGAAAGTCAATCAAAATCTTCCAGTTATTCGTAATTTACCGCCGGGAACAAATTCCGATCGTTAATTTAAATAGTAGTACCTTCTCTATTTGTTATAATTCTTGTCTTAATAATCAAGCACTTATCTGGTCTCTCTTTTATAAAAATCTTCATATTAATATCTCACAGCTGGGGAGTCTCAAAAGATCACTCACGTTTGTTGAATAATATTATAATGTCCACTTCTTTAACGAACAGCGCCGAACTTCATAATAGTTAACTGTCGTATTACAAATACACTTGACTAATATATACATATATACGTATATTATGATCGTAGTACTATTTAAGCATGAAGACTAGTAGATATTTTGCACAATTCAGTATTAATAATAATTGTTGACAAAACGGTGAAACTTCCGTGTCGTCGCTTGTTTTCCAGGCGCGAAATGCCTTTTTCTTCTTTTTTTTGAAAGGCTACCGTCGCAGACTCAAAAAAGAAAGAACACCCAAGTATGCACAGACAAAAAGTGTTTAAAATAAAAAGAATTTAATTTAAATTAAGATTCAACAATTACACATTACAATTGTCTAAAATAAAGTACTAAAATTGTTGCACAGAACCTAATAGAGTGGTACGATATTACAATACAAAAAAAATGATAAGTAGTTCTACCATGAATATGTCGATAAATAACTATAAGCAACAAAATAGGAATAAATTACGGATAAATAATAATTAGTCACTGCGTTGATATAAAGATATCTGGATAGTTTAACACTATATTTCATCAATATTACTACATGTGCAGTAATCCTTATTCATCATCATCATCATCATCTCCCAGTATGTATTCTTCCATATGTCATGGACTCTGTGTTAGTCCATAATGTAATTGGTTTTGGCTATAGTTTTTACAGCTGGCCTCCTGCCTGCCGCCAATCCTCCTCGGGAATCCTCCTTCACTTTCCATCATTTTCTTATTAGAAAAGTGTGGATAAGGAAAGAGGACTAGAATTGGGCCTCCACATTTTACTCATCTCACGAAAGGCAGAAATATTTTACTTCACGCAAGACGGTCGAATGGGCCATTCGTGAAATAGGTTTTGTTTTTGCGCACTTTACCACTGTCTTAATCTTATTCTCGCAATAATTCTTATTAACACTTTCATAAAGATAAATAAAACTAAGTTACATTAGAATATATAATCTATATGTGTATTATAAATCATCCGGAAAGGGCCCATTTTATTATGTTACGTATATTCTGCGGATTTTGCCGTTTTATGGGACGGCCAGCTGGTGCTGAGATTACTAAAGAGATAAAAGGTATTTATCACAAAAGGTTTGCGACATTTATCGATTTTGGAAATATTTTATTGAAGTAAAATTCCACTGGCTGTGAATCTTTGCCTTTGAGGAGCTTCGCTCTGCATTATCATTTGTCATCATATCGATCATCATATCATATTCGATAATAATATACAACGTGTCCCAAAATTCAACGATAAGCCAACACCGGAGGATAGACCTGCCCCGGACTAATCGGGGAAA